>QEPC01006805.1:3749304-3768387 GCA_003113815.1 Sphenodon punctatus
GGGGGGGGGGGAAGGGGGCGTGTCTTGGCATTTGGTTCTGGCTCTGGCTGGGTATAGGTTGCCCCTTTGCGCTCTGCATCTTTATTTGTGTGTGTGTGTGTGTGGGGGGGGGTTGCCCCTAGGGTGATCATACCTCCCCTTTAAAAGAGGATACATGAAAAATACATGGTGCAGGGCTGCACTGGTTCCAGTGGATCCCTGCAGCATGTATTTTTTATAAATGTCCTCTTTTAAAGGGGAGGTATGGCCACCCTAGTTGCCCCATGTGTACAAGCTGCATTATTTGGTGCCGGGTGTGTGTGTTGCCATTTGGCTGGGCTGTGGGTGGGTTAGCCCTGTCTGCTCTTTATCTTTATTTGTGGTGCCCCCCCCCACCTACCCCCAGCCCAGCCAGAGCCAGATGACAAGACACTCCCCACCCCACCCCTCCGTCTTGTCATTTGGCTCTGGCTGGGCTAGGGGTAGGTTGCCCCTTTGCACTCTGCAACTTTATTTTTGTGGGGGGGGGAGGGAGTTGCCCCTAGGGTGATCATACCTCCCCTTTAAAAGAGGACACTTATGAAAAATACATGGTGCAGGGCTGCATTGGTTCCAGTGTATCCCTGCAACATGTATTTTTCATAAGTGTCCTCTTTTAAATGGGAAGTATGGCCACCCTAGTTGCCCCATGTGTACACGCTGCATTATTTGGTGCAGGGGAGGGGGTGCTTGCCATACATTTGTCACTGAATAAATTTAGCAGTCTTCAAACAGTGTTTTAAAACTTGTGTGTTTGTGTAAATAAAACTTGTGTTTGTATAATTTTATACCTCCAATAATCCAAACTGACACTGGCCTTTTTCAGCCCCGCAAACACAGTACTTGCATACAAGCAAACTGTTAAATATTTCTTCACGTTATTTAGTGGAAATTTGCTTTTGTTTAGTGTGTGTATTTTTCTGTTCTGTGATTATACTTTCCTGAAAGTTTTACTGTGGAACACTGATGGGGCGGGGGGCGTAGAAGAAGAGTGTGACTTTCTTTACTTTTTCTCACACCTTTTTGTGGGTAGTGATACAGAGCATAATTCTGTTTCAGTCCTGTCTGGCATTTGGGCCGATTTACCTGGCTCCAGTACTATGGAAGAAATAATGTATGCCCTCTGTTGTTTTAATTAACCTCTAGAGCACCTTCATAAACTGTGCTGCCTTTCATTCCTTGAGATGGTAATGCCAATACCTGGGTATCAATGTGAATGGAGTATGTAAAGCTGATTCCACATGTACTGGAAAATCCAGCCAGTAAAGTGTTGTGTCTATTGATGAATTCTGTTTCTCAGTTCTCATGTATATGTATATGTATTCTAGTACCACACTAAGTTTAGACCAAGAACTAAGCAACTTCTTTTCTGGACAGCCAAATAGTACAATAGTACATAGTTGAAGTAAGCCTGCACACTAGAGTTTAGTTTTATGTATATTAGAAGTTGCTGTAATAGGTATTGTACTTATTAACAAATCAATCACCCACACCTTTTGGGAGAGTTATGTTATCACATGGGATTCAAGCACAGTGGGGTTAGGAAGCTATACATGACTGCCTTGTGGCACAATCCCAAGAATAATCACCCAGTTGTGGTTCATTTTGGGATATCACATACCCTAAACCTGGTTTCATCTTTTCCACCCCTCGTTCCAAGGGCAATCAGTTAAGGTAAGTAACTAAGCATTCTTTATATGAGCTTTCCCAACTTTCAAATCATAGGAGCAGCACATGACATTATATTTTGTAGCGTAAAGCTTGGAGGGTGTGTGGCTAGGATTTGAAGGGGTGTGGTTAGGATTGGAGGGGCATCAAGAGCTCCTGCACATCTCAATTTAGCACTACACCACTGCATACAGGGGTCAGATCACACAACATGTGGCCACCATGCATAAATTGCATTGCACTGCACCATGCATTGACCATTATGGTGGTGCTAGGCCGTAAAAGAGATTCCTAAATCTGCTAATTTGACTCCACTAATAGATGAAGGACTTTTAGCCCAGAGGGTAAAGGCTTACACATATGGAACGAAAAGTCTCTAGTTCAGCCCCCACAACCAATTAAATGGCTCAGGCTGGGATGCCAGGTTACGAATGGTGGCTCATACAGGGATGTGGATCAGGTGGAACTCTAAAACTCTGGATGTGTTTCCTTGGGCAGGGTGAGAGTGTGGTGCATTGGCCCCTTCCAGTGCTGTGGTGGTTCTAGGCTATGCAGAGCTTCATAGGCTTGCTTCTTTACAGAAGTAACAGACTCAGGTCTTTGAGTTTGGTGGGCAGTTTTATACATATGGAACAAGAGGTCTCCAGTTCATACCCCACTCCCAACAATCCATCCAGGAATATCAGGTTACATGTCGAAAGAGCAAAGAAGTGTTATCAGGAACGGTTGGTGTATGGCAGGTTCTGAACTGTTTTGGACCAGCTTCCAAGGAGCCCTTCCTCCAGATAGTGGTGAATTCCAGCCAAGAATTGTGGAGGTTTCCAGAGTCACCTTAAAGGAGTCCTAAGTAGAACTGGAAAAGGATACCCTGAAAAATGGGCACCCCATCAAATTTGGGGTCAAATTTGGAGTGCCTGAATCAACCCAGTCAGTTTGGGCACCAATTGGTGGTCGCGTCTGCTCTCTAGGCTGACTCACTCATGCAGGTGTGGCACTGCTCCTCCAGCGCCATGGGAACCCCTGCTATGGGGACTGGGGTGTGCTGCCTGGCTCAGCTGAGTGGGCTGGGTTGGGAGGGTACATGGGGAAGCAGCCAAAGGAGCAGTCAAAGCTGCGGCACATCCAGGCAGGTGAATCATTCTGGAGAGCACCCCAGGAAGCTCCTGCCCCCATACACTCCCTGGGCTGAGTCACCCGCCTGGTTGTGCTGCTGCTCCTCCGGCCCTGTGCAGAGGATTAGTGAGACCAGCGGTGCAGCCGGGCAGGTGAGTCGGTCCTGAGAGAGGCTGACTCACCTGCCCAGCTACACTGCTGCTCCCGGTGCTCCTCCCAGCCTGGTCCACTGCTCAGCTGAGCTGGGCAGTGAGCCACAGTCCTCATAGTGAGGGTGCATGAGGATTTTGTGTCGGTCATGCATGTGGACTGTGGTGCTCCACCCTGCTCAGCTGAGTAGCAGGTTAGGCTGGGAGGAAGAGCAGTGCAGCCAGGTGGCTGAATCAACCTGGGAAGTTCATGGGGCAGGAGCTTCCTGGGGCATCCTGGAAAGTCCCAGAAAGACTCCCATTTTTGAACATCCAGGCAAGTGATGAGGGGCAGATAAACCTGTTGGGTACCCACTGGAGGTGAACAAAAATGCAGGTAATACCCACGGGTAGCAAATGTGCTACCGGCTGAACCCTTAAATATAAGAATACTCTTCCCGTGAAACTTAGAATGACCCTGGAATCCTTCCAAGATTCAATTCTTTCCCTCTTCCTCTGACAAGTGGCAAGACCAGCCTTTCCCTGGAAACCAGGAAATTCAACTGGCACACTGCTGGCGCTAAATAAATAAATAAATAAATAAAAAGAATAAATCTAAATGGTTTGTTTCAGGAGCCTAACTGTTGCTGCAAGGTAATGCAAGTTTTTCCTCCCTTCCTTAATTGGGCAAAACAAGGGTGACACCCTGTGGATGGTTAAAGTAATCTCTGGTGTGTATTCCCTAGGGACACACAGTTTGGATTGGCTAGGTAGCATACAAAGACAACCCTGGATTTTAATTTTTTTTATTTTTCTGTGAAAGGTGAATTCAGGAAAAGTTCAGTAGAGGAATGTACTTGGCATGACTCAAAGTGCAATACACGTTTGCTTTAATACAGACAAAAGGGATTAAATTAAAGCGGCAGACAAGAGCAGCATTGAATGAAAAGAAATCTCTTCCTGATGCAGAAAGGAAAGTAATTACATTCGGAGCACCCGAGAGAGTTCCTATCTTTACCACTGATATAAGGAAGCAGACTACTGAAAGGTCAGTTTCACAAACAATAATATATTTATATAGCTATAATCAAAAGGCTGCAGGCTTTGTTCCTTGGAGTGTCGCCTTCCCCATTTTGGGCTGTTATCTGATAATAGGACCATCTCTTAGTGTGCCAGATTACAAACCAGCTCTGCAGTTTGTGTGCTTGTTTCTGTACTCACATACTCACAAGTGTGTTTGTATAGTAAAGTTTCCTCAGAGAAACTTAAAAAAACACAAAACAAAAACATGTTCTTGCTAGTTATTGCTGCAAAACACGTTTAATTCCCACCAATCGCCTACATGCCAGCTGAGAATAACTTTTTGTAAATTCTAACACTGCACCATATCTGCACAGCAAGGTCATGGAGAGGCATTCTCAGTGACTGCCATATGACTTTGGAACTCCTTTTCCCTGAAGGTACACCAATGCCCAAGCTGGTGCATTTTTCTGGAAGTGATGTAAGATCTTATTTGACCAGGCATTAGGCATGTGGGGATAGGTTTTGGTAACTGTTATTTTTAGGAGACATTGTTTTTATATTATATTTGAATTATTTTATGGGTTTTATTTTCATTTTTATATGTTTTATGTTGTTACCCACCCTGAACCCTTGAGATAGAGCAGGATATATATCTAAGATTGTAAATCCCTGAGGCAGGGACCTATCTCTGATTAATGATTGTTCAATGCTAGACATGTTAAAGGTGCTATATAAATTAATACACTTCCAGAGGGTAGACTGATCCCCAAAGTAAAACCATTTAGAACCAGATCAGCAAGCTACTTAAGCATGTGAGTAGTTTAAGTAAAGTCAGTAGGACAATCTACTTATGGGGAAAACTCACACTAAATAATGTTGTGTTCTTACACCAGGCTAGCCTTCTGAGGGAATTAAATGCTATCCCCTTTTACAGATGAGGAATGGAAGCCCAGAAAGAGAATAAACATCTGTTTTTAAAAGCACCTCAGTGATGTCGCAGCTCAAGTTTCATTTTCAAGAATGATTGAGATGCTCAAGAGCCTACGCTTTATAAAAAAAATTTGATAGAACTAGTACCTAAAAATTAGACTCTGCTCCTGAGTCACTAAGGTGGTTTTCAAAATTTTGCACAGAGTTACTAGCTCAAGGTCACATAGGAAGTCTATAAAAAGTGAGAACAGGTATCGCTATTCCTGAGTTAGATCCCTAATTACAGACACTCCTCCCTACTTGTGTGTGAATGTAGGCATGCAATGAAGTACCTTGTTAAATCTGGGTCTTGGTGTCAGTGGCACTGGAAAGACTGCAGAAATATTGAGGTCCGCAAGGATGGTGGTTCTGGGGAACTTCAACATGCACACTGACCCCAGTCTTTTTGGTATGGAGAACGAGTTCATGGTCACCATGACAACCATGGGCATGCCTCAAGTGGTGAGTGGTGACAAATGATGGTGGTCACACTCCAGATTTGGTTTTCTGCACAGGCTTATAGGCGGGGTGTAACAGGGAAGTGCTGGACGCTCCTGTTCCAGGTAGACAGCAGGGACTGTCTCTTTAAGAGACCAGCCAGGTGGCGGGGGTTTAAAATCCGCCACCTGTAATTAACAAGGGAGCAGAGGCCGTGGGTAGATGGGCCAGCAGCAGCTGAGGCAGCGTAGCAGTCACTACCCAACCTGGAAGCGGGGCAGCATGCAGGGCTTGGAGAAGGAGCCAGGGCTCAGAGAAGGAGCTGGAACTCGGAGAAGGAGATGGAGCCAAGAAACTGGCAGAGACAGCAGGAGGCTGGGGCCAGCAAGGAGCCAAGAGGGAGCCATGCTGGTGTGACAGGCAAGGAACTGAGTTGCCCGGAAGGGCTTGCCTAGAAGATGTGGGGACGTCTGCTGAGCTTCTCGGAGGGGGAGCCCCTAAAAGACAGACTCCTGTAAGGAGCCAGGACAAGGGGGCTGTGCCCCAGAGTGTGGGGTTGCATCCCCAGAGGGTTATCAGGGCTGAGATCCCTGATTGGGGCTGTGACCCCGGAGTCGGTTAAGGGACTGAGTGAGACCCTGATAGGGGTGAGAACCTTGAAGGAGTGATAGGGGCTGTGTCCCCCGGTATTGAGAGGGACTGTGTCCCCAGGTATTGGTAGGGGCTGTGTCCCCAGAATGGTGATACCCTGAGCGAAGGGCAGTTGTAAGACCCAGAAGAAGAGGGCCAGGGTGGGGAAATAAAAAGACCATGAAATTTTGGGGAGTGTTGGTGTTGTTTCCTGCCATTCCAAAACGGATCCCTGGCAGGCGGAGCCTACTACACGGGGGATCCATTAGTGGGGGATGTGGTGGGATCACCTTTGTCATAGACAGATCATTATCTCCTTTGGACCCAACTCCTGGTGCACGTCTGTCCCCGGTAAGGTGCAGAACCAGTTTGGGTGGAGGGGTGTGCATATCGCTTTTGTTGTTACAATAAGGATAATGAAAAATGTCATTTTTGTTATCATTATTGCAATAACGAAAACAACAATAGATAATGACAATAATGAAAATGACAATGTCGTTATTGTTGTTGTTATTAGTGCTGTGGCAGTTGGGTTTTGGAAGGAAAATGTGGAGAGGAGAGGAGGGAGCAGACATCTCGGAGTCCTAAACAGGGTTGAACTCTTGAACTGTGCCTGTCTTGGGAGGGGTGAGCAGCTCAGCAGTACCTGATGTATGTATCATTGGCCAATGAACAGCACAAACAGGCCCCAGCAGTCTCATGGCACTCTGTTGCCTCCCACAACCAATTTGAGGGGCTCTAGGGGAGAGCACTGCAACCCTTTATAATGGGAGGGCCAGGCCTTTTCTCTCCATTCTGTGAGAGTTTTGCTTGTCAGGTTTATTTATTTTTATTTTATTTGCATGCAAACTTATATGCCACCCCCTCCTGCCTCAGGCACCTCGGGGTGACTAACAACATTTTAAAAACATATTAAAATACACAACAATAAAATTACAATTAAAACAACCTAAAACAACCCATACTCACCCACCCCATCTCCCTCGGTAAAGGCCCAGCAGAACAGCCAGGTCTTACACTGTCTGCGGAAAGAGGGGAGGTTGGTGGTCAAATGGACCTCCGATGGGAGGGATTTCCACAGCTGTGGCGCAGTCACAGAGAATGCCCTCCTCATGGTAAACACCTGGGAAACCTGGGGGACCCCGAGGAGGGCGCCCCCGGCTGACCACAGGGGCCGATCCAGGACCCGGTGGGTGAGGCGGTCCTGCAGGTAGGCGGGGCCCAAGCTGTTTAGGGCTTTAAAGGTTAACACCAACACCTTAAATTGGGCCTGAAAGACTATCGTCAGCCAGTGCAGAGAGCTAAGCATTGGTGTAATGTGCTTGCGTCGGCCCATCTCAGTCAGGAGATGGGCTGCCGCATTCTGCACCAGCTGCAGTCTCCAAATCAGCACCAAGGGTAGTCCCACGTAGAGCGTGTTACAGTACTTCAGTCTTGAGGTAATAAAAGCATGAACGATAGCGGCCAGATGCGAGTCCGTGATATATGACCTAAGCCGACGCACCAGATGTAACTGGTAAAATGCCCCCTTAGCCACAGCCACCACCTGGACATCCAGGTGGAGCTGCGGGTCCAGGAGCACCCCCAGACCTGAGAAACCAAGGGAGGACGGACCCCATCGATGATGGGGGCCATCACTCCCTCGGCTTTTCCCACAACCATCACCTCCGTCTTGTCAGGATTTAATTTCAGGCGGCTCGCCCTCATCCAATCTCCCACAGCTGACAAACACCGCGTAAGTACCAAGACTTCTGGGTCTGAGTCAGATGAAAATGAGAGATATAGCTGGGTGTCATCAGCATATTGATGACACCTCACCCCAAACTCCCTGGGTTGTGGGGGGGGGGGGGGGAGGTTGTTATGACCTGTGTGAAGTTCTGTTGTTTTAATTGTATTTATATTTATATTTTATATTGTATGCTGCCTAGGCAGGAGGGGGCAGGCTATTACATTTTGAAATAAATAAAAAGATATGTATGTGTAGGGTAGGGTTTCCATGTTAAGATTTCAAAACTAAAAGGCGCTGTGGGGTTCTGAAATAATGGATGTTCCTAAAATAAGAGGCATTCTACAATGTGTGTATGTGGGGGGATGGGCTATTTTCCCCCAACCTGTGGCCTCTGAGCAGACTTGTTGAGAGAAATTTTAAGCTGGGTACATTGATTCTGTTAGCTGGAGGTCACGCATCTCCCATCCCATCCCTGCCACTGCTTACATGGTCAAGCCAATTTCTGGAGAGGTTGGAAGTTTATTCATGCAGACAATAGTTGCAGTCCTTGCCTACTCAGTATATGCCAAGTTTTAGTTCAGAAAAGAAATTCCTGTAGGTCTAATCCCCTCTTCCCTGTCCCCTGAGCTTTGTTGTCCTAACATCTGTTGTCCTGTACCCCCATTCCACCCCCTCTCATCAGGCCTGCCTCTGAAATCCTGCTGCCTATAGAAACCCTGTCCTCTGGTAGGTCCTACCTTCCCTCTCTCCAGTGCTTGTAACTGCATCTCTGAGTGGTACACACTTGCTCAAAGACAGTGGTGAAGGCCACTCAAAAATGCAGTTGCCAGCCGTTACATTTGCCAGCTGTTGCCAGCAGTCATTGCTTCACCTTCCCTTGTAATTCTGGTTCCCAAGACTGGGGCCCATGTCCTTTCTGTTTAAAAAGTGGAGAAGGGACAATCCCCCCCTCCACTCAAACCGGTGCCGATGCTAATTGGGCCTCCCAGACTGAAGCTCCCTCTTGCCCAACTCTCGTCTTAATGAGGTGCACAACAAAAATAGTCATCCCTCTAAAGGGCAACTCCATTCATGCTCTGGCTTGATAAGGAAGTTGGTGTGCTCTTGGCTTAGCGTGGAATCAAACAAGATGATAGCTAGCTGGAGTCTGTGTTCAGTCTGTGCAGCCCCCATGCAGTCCCCAATCACACATTTAGTGCATCCAGCCTATTAAACTGGCAGCCTTCTGTCTGCATATCATGTTCTTGTGGCAGCTTCCACCAGTGGCACTAGCTATCTCCCTCCCTGAGGCTGCCTCTCAGCTGAGAGGTTGTGGAGGAGGGAGACTGCAGGGAGGGAGAACACTAGCGCTTGTCTCTCAACTGAGATGCAGGGAGGGAGAACCTCTAGCACACCTTTCAGCTCAGAGGTGACAGCAGGGGAGGGAGATTGCTACCTCTATGGTGCATGCTAGGTGGCCCTCTATGGCTGTTTTTAGATGGACCAGGGGGTGGCCACTGCTGGGTCTGCTCCGGCCACAGTGTGTTTACATGGAGGCAGATGCCACTGTAACCTGCCATACACCCATGCACGTTCCCCTCCTTTGAACCATAGAGCTGTGGGCGCATCGACCAGGAGCAGAGCTGCAGTGTGCTGTCTCCCATTTTAGCTTGACTGCTGCTAAGCCCCCAGCTGGTGCTGTGGGTTTGGGCATCCCACTCTGCTTGCACACCTGCTCAACTTCTGTTCCGCCTCACCTCTGGGTGACCCGCCTTTACACAGATGGGCTACCTGGGAGTGAGGCGGGGCAGAGGTGGAGCAGGTTGTCCAGCTAAAGACATATGGTGGATCTGGATGTCAGTGAGGCTGGGGGCAAACCTAACTGATGGGACGCAGGCATGTAGGCAGCAGGCCCCCATGAAGCCTGATTTGCTCACACTGTTGGCCCACAATGTCCCTGGACTGCTATGTGGTGACCACATAGCGGTCACGTGGTGACAGGCACGTGAGAATGTACCTAGTGACGGCTAGGGCCACAGCTGGGGGCTTATGTGGCCTACCATCTGGTTTAATTCCACCCTTAATCTCACTATTCAGACACTTGCACACATTCCTGGGGGGAGGGGAGAGGAACTTCCTTGAGGACAATCACAGCTCTGTTCTCACCGGAATTAGTGCATGTAGGCATGCACTATTCTGCTTTCCTGTGAAAATACCCATGATTGTAAGAGCTACATCGGGGGACCTGGTCATCTGTGAGTGTTCTTGCAGGAGAAAAGCGGAATAAGGCATTCCAACATGTGCTAATTCCCATGAGAATAGAGCTGTGATTGCCCTCATGGAGGTTTGCCTCCCCAGGTAACATGTGCAAGCAGCACTCTAAGTCAAGTTTCACTTTGACTCTGACAAACCATCTATTTTATAACATCCTAGGGATTTTCAAGATGCTGGAGCTCCCTTCCTGTCTTTGTTGCGGGTTGTGTGAGAGGAATGGGTTCTGAGTCATTTCCATGCACGGCATGTCTTCTTTCTCTTCATATATTCTTGTGACGAAGATTGTAACTAAAGCAGAAAATGGCTGAAAATTAATTCTTTCTTGTGGCAATTTAGACTGTTATCTGGCCTTCCTCAGATGCTGCTATTAGGTTTTATTATAGCTCAGGTTCTTTCTTCAAATCATTAAATCACCACAGCGGTTAAAGCTAATAAAGCAACTAGCTCTTACATTAGCTCTTTCTCTGCATGCTGACATTTGAGTGCTTGACGTGGATGCTGAGAGTCGTGCCCTTGAAGTGGATACTGACAGTCAACTTTGGCTTAATGAGGTTCACAGAATCTGGCCACTAAAGTTAGAGATCTCAGAGGTGGGCTGCATGCATAATGGCCTCATGGTGAAGCAGTCCAGTTTGAAATTGTACTTCTTGACTGACAGAGAGCAGTGCCAACAGAAAGCCAAGGTAGACAAGTGTAGGACTTGGAATGGGAAGACCAGGGTTCAAATCCTGTCCTAGTCATGAATTCACTAGGTGGCGTTGGGCACACGGTCCAAACAAATCCCCATGCTTAATGGAGGGGGTGGGGACAGGTGGCAGCAATCCTGGGGTACTAGGGTTTGCCACCTGTGGTGGGTTTTTTACCCCCACAGCCCAAAGTCAAAGTGTCAGGTAAAAAAAACAACCAAAGGTGGCAACCCTAGTGTGCATGCACAGAATGGTTCGGTGGCCATTTGTGCATGCACAAAAATAAAAACAAATGGGTTTTCAACAAAAACCCTAACTAAAATGGATGATTTTCAGCAAACAAAAATAAAAACAAAAATGAAAATGAATGGGGTGCCTTGCACAAACCCCTACCCTAGATCACTGCCACATGCCTCCCCCCGTTAAGCATGGGGGTTTGCTAACTTTGTGTGCCCCTGTGGCATGTGGGCAGCCTGTGGATACCCACCCAGATATGCAGGTGCCCAACCGGTGTCCGAAGCGGTGTCTGTGGCATGCTGGCAGGTCTACCCGGGTGTGGTAAATCCATTACCTGTTTCAACTCCAGCCAGCAGCCTCCCATTGGCTAGCTCTCAGTGCTCCACATTCTCTGGCTGTAATTTGCATTGGCAGAGACAGATTATTATTTTTTTATTTGTCCAACTGCCAAATTCTGCAAAAGTGCAGATGATGCATTGAGTGGCCCATGGATACAGCAAACAGGCAAGGGGATGCACAAGCAAATGATGAGACTGCAGGAGCTAGTGTAATAAGCTGTAAACTCAATGCATCAGCTGCCTTTCATGAAGCTTTGCTATAAAGAGGGAAGAAATATGCCTTGCAGATTGCCCTCAGCACAGAGCTCAGGAAACACAACTTTACATTTGTAACTGTCTGATAAACACCAGGATGGATTTTCCTCGCTTCCCAGATGGAACTGGCCCCAATTCACAGTACTGGCCCGGTGCAGTCAATCTCTACACTTTTGTGGAACTCTCCTGCCATTTTAGCAATTAAAGCTGCTCCTGTAGAGCCCTTGAAAACATCAAATCCTCTCTGCTCCTAAAGGAAGGCACACATGCAAACCCTCTTTCACATCAATTCAGCAAGGGACAGCAACTTGCCACTACCACAAATGATAATAAAGCTGTTTTGAATGCAGAGAAGAGTGGAAGCTGGATTCCCCTTCCATTTTATCAATATACTGCCTTTGAAGCTGAGATGGGGATACCAGTCAAAGCCCTAAGGAAAGGCCAAGGAGAAGCAATACAAAAAAATACAGCTATGGGGATGGTGGGGACAAATTACATCTCTGAGGTGCAGAAGACAATCCTCTCATTAATTCCCCTTCACCCTTAACTATGGGAAGGGTGAGGAGCTTTGGTAAATGAAGGAGTTGATGCTGTCTCTCCCCTCTGGCCTGTTACTCTACTACAGTGACAGTTCTAGGTTTTGTGGGGCCCTTGGCAAAATGTAGGGGTGTGCATGTCATTTTCATTATTACAATAACGATAACAAAATTGTCATTTTCATTATTGCAATAACAAAAATGACAACTGAGAATAACGACAACGATAACAAAAACGACAACCGAGAATACCGATAATGATATAACAAAAATGAAAACAATAACAAAAACAATAACAAATTATAACAAAAACGATAATGAAAATGACATTATGGTTAATAATGATAACGAAAACGGCATGGGGGCCTGGTGCACACCCCTAGTAAAATTTAAAATGTGTTCTAACATTTTAACAGTAGATAGTTACGGACAAGCTCGGCCCAAGCTGCTGCAGCTGAAATTTTTAACTTAAACCTGTCCAGTCCTGTTTCCCATTCGTTCCAGGCTGGATGGCATGGGTAGAGACTGGGTTGGGCTAAATTCACCTCTGACTGGTCAGGTTGAAAACCCTGCCCCTTCCTCTTCCTCCTTCAGAGCTGAGCCACAATGGCAGCAGCTGAGGCTCAGCAAAAAAGGCCTTAAAAAGGTGGTGGGCTGTTCCTATTTTAGTTAGTTGTGACAGGAGAGAGAAGAGGAGAATGAGATGAGCTGAAACGAGAATCAAAATGATTCTGGACCAAGAACCAGCAGCGAGATTTCATGAAGATCTCACTAGCAGTTCAAGATCTCATGAGATACCTTGAAAAAAAACACCTATCCCTCCCACGCTCTTGCCAAAAAAAGTGGGCCTGTTTTACTCACCTGGCTGCCTCTCCGAGGCCACGGGAACTGCTCCAGCTTCTGGATCTCGCCTCTGGCTCTCTTCCTACTTGGCTTTCCTGCAGAGGAATGTGGGCAACCTCTGAGGAGGGGGGGTAAAAAATTTTTTAAAAATAGCTGTGCATGCTCAAAATGGCCACCAGAGTCATTCTGAGCATGTGCAACCCTTTCCCAAAATGGTGCTGGCAGGTTCAGCAACATTTTGGAAAAGGGCAGCCAGTCTGCACATGCTCAGGCTGGCTGTCCTTTTCCGAAATAACATCAGCACTGCCAGCACCATTTCGGAAAAGAACTGCAAATGCTCCTAATGGTCCTAGTGGCCATTCTGAATATGCACAGTGAATTTTATTTTTTTTTAAAAAAATTGCCTCCTCTTTGGAGGCTTCCACTGTTCCCCCTGCAGAAAAACTGAGGGGAAAGCCTGTGGCAAGACCCAGAGGTTGGGGCAGTACCCCTAGACTTGGAGAGGCAGCCAGGAGAGTAAAAGCCCCCCCCCCTTTTTTTGCAAGTGTGGTCTGTCCTTGAGATTCTCTTGTTTTCTCGGTGAGAATCCAGGGAAATCTCCGCTTGTTCTCAATTGCAAGAATAAGCTGAAAACCCTGATTCTCACTGAGAAAAGTGAGAACCAAGTTTCATCCCTAAATGTGATCCCTCCCACAACAATGAGTGGCAATGAGGTTGGAGCATGGCATAGCTCTCTCTCTCTCTGAGGGTATAAGGAGCTGCCTAACTGAGTCAGACCAATAGTCATCTTAGGCTAGTCCAGTATTGTCACAACCTGACACGGCAGTAGGGTTTCAAATCCAGCTCTCCAGGGTCTCCAGCAGAGACCTCACCCAGGCATGTTATCAGAGATCCTGAACTGGAGATGCCAGGGATGGAACTTGGGACCTTTTATGTACAAAGCTGCGCTCTACCATCTGAGCCAGAGCCTACCTCATTTAATGCATGAGATGTTGCCCCATGTTTGACCCCATTAGCCCCAGATTCACCTGCTCATGTATCATGGGGCTGCCAGATGTTTGGCCTGGGGCTGCTCTGGGGCCACTCCACATGGCATCATCACTGGAAATGTGGAGCATGCTGTGCGGGTAAATCCAGGGCAACACACTGCCCTGAGGCTGCCTCCTGTGTGTGTGTGTGTGGGGGGGGGGACGAGGTGTCCACATGCCGCCTCATGTCCCCTGCCTGTTGTGGCGTGTATGCGTTTAGCACCACAGAGTTGCAGCCAGCAGCCTATGATGTCCAAGGAGTGAACACAACTCCATGGTGGAGGTGGGGGGAGTGCGAGCAGACTGTGGCAGGAAAGAATACCTGCCCGTTTGGTGTGGTCCTGTACTGAGCCTGCAGGTGGTGGCTGTGTGGGGAGTGGGAGTGGAGTGACCACAGGCTCCGGGGGCCTCTCTTCTTGTGTGAAAACACCCAGGAGAGACAAAGACAAAAAACAGGTGTGTGTGTGTGTGGTGGTTTGGGGCGGGGTGGTGGTGGTGGTCATCATTCCATAGCAATTTGTGTGTGTATAGAAGGGTCATCATGAGAAAGCAGTGTCTGGATATGAGAGAGAGTGGGAGGAGGGTCACCATGCCATAGCGCTCTCTCTCTCTCTCTCTCTCTCTCTGTGGGTGTGTGTGTGTATAGAGGGACCCCATGACACAGCAGTATGTGTGAATGGGGGTGTTATTTCTTTAAAAAAAAATATTTTCTTTAGTAGAAACTGTGGGGCCCTTTCAGCCACGAGGCACAATGCAGTTATGTAAAGATACTACTTCTCCTCGGAACGCTAGTATAGGGGACACTTCATTTTTCAAAGACAATAAGCTAGGGATTCCCAACCTTTTTATCTGCATGACCCCATTCTCAGGCTGAAATATAATGCTACGACCCCAGACAGCAACAGAGGCACACAAAGAGTATCAACAGGAATCACAACGCCACTGGCAAATAGTGTGATCCTACTTGGAATCCTGTCTTCTTATAGTTTGGGAACCTCTGATCTAAGCCCCAATCCTGGATTTATTGGCTCTGGTGGCACAAAATTGGGACCATGGAGAGTTGCAGATTACAGCATCCAGTAGGAAGCTTCATGCTGCACTCTGTTTATGGATGGTGCTGTTCATTTTGCTCAGGGATGTTTACACAGAAAGAGGACATTAGATTCCTGAAGCTTATCTGCTGCTGCTTATTCTCCACCTGAAGTCATTCTTTAACATGTGGCAGAAAGAGAAACCTGGCAGGCATTCTCGCGTTTCTGCAGGGATCTCACTGTATGATTTTCTAGGCTCTTTATTCACGCAGAGTGAGGTATCTGTCTAGTTTTTGTTCAGGAACTGCAGAGCCAGAGATATGATTTACCTTCCTCCCTTTGGGGCTTGGTTTGACTGTTGTGTGACCTTTTTCTTTCACATAAAAGGGAATTATGGTTCCCATGTTGACAGTATAGGACTCATTTCTAGGTGTTCTCTCTCTCTCCCCGTGTGTATGCTCGTGTATATTTTAAATAACGCAATAACTGGAGACAATAAAAGTGGTTGGATCAGATAGTCTTGGAAAAAGAAAAGACTGCAAAAAGACATGCAACAACATTTCATACTTCAGGCATCCCCTTGCCATGCATCTTTCCCCTTTGCTTCTTCCTGGGGGAGTTCTTCTGTGTTTCCACAGAAACGCCCTTCCATCCTTCTTTGCTCCTCTATTCACTTCACTGGGCAAAAGGCTCAAAGCCTCAGTGAGTTTGAAAGAAACTGAAACATGAACAAGAAATACTCCCATAATACTCAAATCAGGGGGAGCTCAGCTCCTCTGCCAGGCTGCCTGACTGTCAATGTCACCAGAGATAAGAGCCAGTTGGATTTTTGTTTCAAAAGAAGCTCATTTTCAGAGTCTTACAAACTTAATTTGATAGGAATTTACTCCAATCTCAATCCTCGACCATGCTGTATCTCAGCTGTGGGGTTAATGTTTCTTTTCCTCATTTCTTCTTCCACAAAATTCAATTTAGTCCCATCAGGTTTCAAGAACATTCTCAGAGCCACATCACCTACTGCTCCTCAGAAGCGGAGAGATTTTATCCAGTGCAACTGAGGCTGGCTTGTGGGGTAGGACATCACAGCCACAGCCCAGAGTGTTTCAAATATCTAACATCTGGGGGCCACTGCTGAATTTTGGCAGCCCCCACCAAAACATTGGTGGATGGTCCTGCTGCTGTTTTCTATCCTGGCCTGTTTCTACCCCAGACCATCTCTGATGGCAATGAAAGTTATTACAGAACAACAGTTTGAGTAAAAAGACATCCCCTATTCTAGCCCCTAGAATACAGGACAAAGGGGAACTATCTGGGTTCTGGTGACGGTGGGGTTAAGCTTAGCTCACATTCAATATTGAAAAAAAGGAGATACTTTTTTGCACACCTTGTGAATAGGCAATGGGACTTATTGCCACACAGTGTCACCAAGATCAAGAATTTAGCATGATTCAAAGAAGGACTGGACACTTAAATGGATGGATGACAAGAATGCCCTGAGCGAATGATATTCAAATTTGAAAGGAATATCAAGCCTTACATGGGACCACACTTCAGGATTTAGAATGCGGCTGAAACAAGAGCTCACAAAAGTGAGATATCTTAGTTGATTGATTGATTGATGAGAAATCTTGTTGAAATCCCAGTGCTTGGTCCTTCCCAGGACAAACCAAGCACCAGGATATTCTTGCCAACTTCACAAGAAAATAATAAATAAATCACACTGCTTATGAAAATGGCTGATGAGTTGTTTTGCACATGTGAAAATGGCGGCCATCCTTAACCAAAATGGCGGCGATAGCATTGCCACCATTTTGGTTAAGGGCAGCGGTCATTTTGCATATGCGCAATATGCTGGCTTTAACTAAAATGATGACAACACTATAGCCACCATTTTGATTAAAGGTGGTGGCCATTTGTGCATGTGCAATTATTATTATTTTTGTAATGTTTCTTGCCAAGAATTTGCACTAGGACCCTCCCAATGAGAGCTAAGTCCCAGTGCTTGACATAGTGAGAAATGCTCACGAGCAACACTTTAGCATCTCATTTCATCCCTAATGGAGTTACAGTAATCTGTAAGTATTAGCTCGACTGCTTTTCATGCTGTACTTGACTGCTTTTCATTGTGAGCCAGATTTTAAAAAGGGCATCACTTTGTGGAGCCAATGGCATATTTGCACAAATTTGCATGTAGTTATGTAAATTTGTGTTTATTAGGAAGGAGGAGAAGAACTGGGCAGGGAAGAAGCAAGGTGAACAGTACAAACAGGACTGGGAACAGGAAAGAGGCTAGAAAGGGAGTGAAATGAAGCAAAGAGGGCAGTGGGGGTGGGGACAAAGAAAATGAGCCAGGTGAGTGTCTTGGACACACAAGCCGCTTTTAGATGTACTCAGAGCACACATGGTGTAAAATCACGCTGCATGTAAAAACCCTGCGGGTGGGGTTGAGACACAACATTTAGTGTGTTAAAGCCGGTTGTGCGTTCTTTTAAAATCTCAAATTAAATACGTCGACATCAAGGAATTTATTTCACAGTTTTAAAAGAATGCATGACCGGCTTTAATATGCAAAATGTTGCATCTAAACCCTGCCCATGGGATTTTGACATGCGGCATGATTTTGCGCCATGTTTGCGCCGTGCACGTCTAAAAGCAGCCACACACGTACACAAGTTCTACACAGCCAGAAAATGCAAAAGTTCATATTCACCCTTGGGGGAGTATTCTTGATGGGGCTGCTCTGGGACTCCTCTCCGCCTGCCCTCTCCACTTCTCTGTTGGGGCCATGAGGAGGTGGGTTTACTGAGGTGGTGGCAGCCTCCGAGCAAAATAAATAAATAAAAAACCCACTGTGCATGCGCAAATAGCTGCCAGGGCTGTTCCGCGCATGTGCAGCCCTTTCCCAAACTGGCACCAGCAGCATCGGCACCATTTTGGACAAGAGCAGCCGGTCAGCGCATGTGTGAATGGTGCCATACATGCACAGAATGGCTGCCCTTTCCCTTTCCCAAAATGGCACTGATGCTGCCAGTGGGA
Source organism: Sphenodon punctatus (assembly GCA_003113815.1). Taxonomy (NCBI): domain Eukaryota; kingdom Metazoa; phylum Chordata; class Lepidosauria; order Sphenodontia; family Sphenodontidae; genus Sphenodon; species Sphenodon punctatus. Next base: position 3,767,264 of record QEPC01006805.1, read on the forward strand.
TCTCTGTACTCACAGCAAGCAGGCTTTACTTTCTGTTACTGTTGTTTGCAGAATCATAAAGTAACCATTGAAGATGACTGTGTTAAAACCAGCTCCTGTCTCAACCGCCTTCTCTCTATAAGACTCCAAAACATAACAAACAGACCATAAATAGAGCGATACTAGGGATGGGTGAACAGATCGCGGTTCGGATTCGTCTGTTTGGTTCGGTCCGGTTTGGTTCGCCCGCTCGGTTCATTCGCTGCGTTCAGATTCGGCCGTTCCGTTCGGTTCGGTCCTGTTCAGTTCAGTTCAGTTCGGGCATTCGGAAAAAGGCTCTCTGTGCGAGGAATGATGGACCCAGACCCATGATGGTGGGTCCTGGGGCTAAAGTGGCAGCTTCTAGGTATTGACCACAGCCCTCCCTGCCAGTAACTTGGCCCTAGAACCCTGACAGCGAGTCCTGGGGCTGGAATGACTGTTTCTTGATGCGGTGGAAAGACATCACCTCCATGTGAGGAATGATGGCCCCAGACCCATGACGGTGGTTCCTGGGGCTAGAGTGGCAGCTTCTAGGTATTGGCCACAGCCCTCCCTGCCTGTAACTTGGCCCCAGAACCTGAATGGCGAGTCCTGGGGCTGGAGGGGCTGTTTCTTGATGCAGTGGAAAGACATCACCTCCGTGCGAGGAATGATGGCCTCAGACCCATGACGGTGGGTGCTGGGGCTAGAGTGGCAGCTTCTAGATACATATTGGCCACAGCCCTTCCTTTATGTAACTTGGCCCCAGAACCCTGGTGGCGGGTCCTGGGGCTGAAGCGGCTGTTTCTTGATGTGGTGGAATGACATCGTCTCTGTGCAAGGAGTGATGGCCCCAGACCCATGACGGTGGGTCCTGGGGCTAGAGTGGCAGCTTCTAGATACATATTGGCCACAGACCTCCCTGCCTGTAACTTGGCCCCAGAACCCTGGTGGCGAGTTCTGAGGCTGGAGTGGCTGTTTCTTGATGCAGTGGAATGACATTGTCTCCGTGCTAGGAATGATGGCCCAAGATCCATGACGGTGGGTCCTGGGGCTAGAGTGGCAGCTTCTAGATACATATTGGCCACAGCCCTCCCTGCCAGTAACTTGGCCCCAGAACCCTG
>QEPC01006805.1:3785108-3829827 GCA_003113815.1 Sphenodon punctatus
GAGAAGATGAGGTCGAGGGAGTGGCCGTCGGTATGAGTGGGGGAGTCGGTCCAGAGTCGGAGATCAAAGGAGGTGGTCAGAGAGAGAAAGCGGGAGATAGAGGGGGTGGAAGGTGTGTCGACGTGAATGTTGAAATCACCAAGAATGAGAGTGGGGATATCATCGGAGAGGAAGAAGGTGAGCCACGATTCAAAGTCTGGGAGGAAAGGGGAGAGGGAACCCGGGGGGGCGGTAAATGACAGCAACACGAAGGTGTAGGGGGGAGTATAAGCGCACAGAGTAGGCCTCAAAGAAGGGAAGGAGGGGGAGGGAGGAGGGGAAAGGGTTTTGAATTGGCAGTGCTTGGCAAGGAGGAGACCCACGCCACCACCCTGGACCTCAGGGCGGGGTTGGTGAGAGAACGAAAGGCCCCCAGAGTATAGAGCGCCTGGGGTACATGACCCACATGCATGACCCACATGCAACCCTCATGGTCCCCCATTTTGAGGACTGTGATCTACTGCTCAGTCAGCTGAGCAGTAGGCTTGGAGGAGTAGCAGGAGTAGCTCCTCCCCCATGTGTTCCCTGGGCTAACTCACCCACCTGCCTGCACTGCTGCTTCCACTACTCCTCCAGCCCTGCGTGTACCCCCCTCCCCCCGGGAACTGTGGCTAGTACTGGATTGAGAGCAAGTGTTTCCATACCATATGGAAATACCTTCATTTCCCCCCCCATGCCCTCTGGAAATACCTACATTTGGGGGTTGTTTGCAACTGTTCATCAGGATTTCTTCAATATTTATTGATTCTGTGATTCCACTATTGTCGAGATTTGCGCCTGTCAGTTTCCACAACTTTTCATCATTTCCTGGTTTTTTAAAATAATTTTTCATCAATTTCCATAATTTTCCATCACTTAAAAAAAATTTCCTCAATTTTCTTCAGTTTCCACTATTTCATCAATTTATGGCATTTTTGGTCAATTTACAGCACTTAACATCAATTTTATGTAATTTAACTGGTATTATAAACCATACTGTTAGCAGTTTGGTTCCTTTTGCATTAGGGCAGCCTGCTGATAGATAAGGACTACTGGAAGTACCAAACAATTGCAATTTCCAAATGGAAATTATTGAAAAATAGCGAAAATCCTGTACGTTTCCTTGTTATGCGAGTGAAGATGAATGACCTGTTTCTCACTGAAACAGCATTTGCTGTGATTGCTCGTTTCAGGCATAACTGTGGCATCCTGCCCAGCTCAATTGAGATGCAGGCCGGGATGGGAAGAGCAGAAAGCAGCATCTGTTGGAGTAGTGGTGCTGCTGGGCAGGTGAGTCAGCCCAAGAACCTTCCAGGTTATCCACTGGGTCACGTTCAGGCACTCAAAAATGACCGGGTCAATTTGGGGTCCCGAAAGATGACAGGGTGCCATTTTTTTGGGGGGGTACCTTCTTTCAGCTCTACCCACAACCTAGCTTGCACTAATGTTTGAAGTGGCCCTTGGGTGGGAAATGGTTCCCCGCTCCTGCGTTAAACTAGAGCTGAAACGAGCAGCAAAATTATTACTCATTAGTATTTTCACCATATTTGGAACAGGGATTAATTCCTGATCATTTCTCGCTACTTACATGATTTTCTTGATCACATAAGTATCGGGAAATACTTGGGCAGTATATTTCAAGGAAATTCTTGCAATTTCCTGATCCTGCTGCTGCAGGGCCCAAATCCCCATGTGATGGGTTTTTCAGGACTGAACCAGAGCGAGGGATGGGTGCTGGCTGCTCTCCTGCCCATGGGACCCATGCATGAGTCTACCCATTTGAAGGGCTCCTGCCACAGGAGTGGCAGTGGTGTGGTCTACCCATGGATTCACAATGCTTCCCAGCTGCCTCCTTTCCCATGTGAAAACATCCCTAGTTTAGCATCTATAGAACTATTGAGTTGTCATTGTGAGCTCACAATATTGTTTTCGTTCAAAATACATCTCAAGTTTTTATTTTATGGGATTCTCCCCCCCCCCCAATAGTTTTTAAGTGAATCCTCTGGTGCCATGGTTTAGTGATACCTTAACAAGCAGTTGGTGCCCCAGGGGGACACTTTGAACCTCATTCATAGGGATGGGGGAACGCGGTTCCGAAGTTCGGAGTTCGGCCCGAACTCGGTCTGTTCGGACGACCGAACCCGAATTCGAACATGAACTGACCGAACCGAACTCAATTCTGAACGTAGAAATGACTGAACAGTTCGGCCAGTTCGGATCGTGTTCGGGTGGCAAAAAAAGGGTCACTGGAAGATCAAACGTGACAGGGAGGGGTAGTCAGCTGAGGAGCAGACTTCCAGGCAGCAGGGGTGGAGTGGCTTGCAAAAAACAAAACTATCTGCCTCCCCCCTTCCCAACACCTTCTGAGCTAGTCACTGTTCCTGGACAGCAGGCGTTTCAGAAGGCTCCCTCTCCCAGCATTTCCCAGCTCCCCAATTCATTACAATCCTCCTCCCATTTCACCCATCCAACCCATCACCCCCATATTCTCATTCATTTATTTAGCTTAGCTTAGATAGATTTAGTGGTTATTTTTTGTTTTTACCCCTCCCTGTGTTCAATTTTCCTTCCTCCCTCCCCCCTCCATTGAATCCTTTCCCTCTCCCATATATTCCATCCCAGATTCCCGTCCCTTCCCCTGTTTTTTCATTTAGAGTAGAATTATTATTAGATTGATTTAGGTTTCATTTCAGTTTTGTACCCCCTCCTTGTGTCGTTTGTGATTCTCCCCCATCCCATCCAAATATAGTGTTTGTAGGAGTACTTATTAGATAATCCATTTAGTTCATAGCATTTAGAATAGTTAATAGTAGTTAGATTTAGTGTAGATAGATATATATAATATTAGATTAAAAATTTAAATAAAAACCCCATATAAAACAAAATAAAAAACAAAAAAAACATATAAAACCAAATAAAAAACAAAAAAACCATATTAAAAACAAAAAACCCACCCCATATAAAAACATTTCCCAAACTGCTGAATCCGAACCCGGTGAACGAACCGAACGCACGAACCGAACGCAGCCGAACCAAATGGACGAACCCGAACCATGATCTGTTCGCCCATCCCTACTCATTCAGTTTATACCAAATCTACCTCATCAGCAAATGTTGCCTCTTCTGTATTTCCCTGCCCTCATTTCTATTTTTATTGCCAAGACACTTCTGCATTTAAATAGCATTTTTTCTCCTGAAGAATTTGTTAGCCAGAGTGTGTGCTCTGTAAACTCCACAGGCCGTGAATTATCATAGTGGAGTCACTTCAGCTAATTACACATTGATAATCATCTGCTGTCCTTTAGCGTTATATCCTGCAGCTTTTACTTACATGACTAGCCCCAGAGGTTTCAACACATCTATTCACAACAGGGACACAGGATCAAGACCCTGGGGGTTGCACTAGATGACCCTTTTTGTCCCTCCCAAACCTTTAATTCTGTGATTCTATCAAGATCATTATGGACATGAAAAATAAAGCACTCAACATCCTTTTAACATTCCCAAACTGCCAGATAGAGAAATACATGTAAAGTCTTAGCTGATAGTAAAGGAAATGCTCAATTGAAAAAGATGGGTTTTGCAACAGGCTCTGGGAACTGGCAAATCTGTCCAATGTCATTTGGGAGCAACTTCCATATCTACCGCAAACTCCCGTCCTCCACTTCTTAAGAGTACACTGTCATAGACCTAGGACTGTCATTGGAGTCTTGAGCTACTCTGAGTAGCTGTGTGAACCACAATAAAGGTTCTCTCTTGGTCCAAAACTAAGAACTACTTTGAAGAATAAAACTGACAAGACAATCCTCCATCTTCAAAGTCAAAGGGAGTTTTGCCATTGACTTCAATAGGTGAAGGATTTGCACCCTGACTCCTCCTTGCATTAGATCCAGAAGGAGAATCAAAGAGTGCATGGACCTCAGTATAAGACAATATGCAAACACTGACTCTCTGGGCACAATCTGCAACCATTTAAACCAAAGAGAGTTGGAATATTGACTTTAATGGATGGAGGTTGCGCCGCCCCTCCCCCCCTTACTCAAGCAAGGAAACAAGCAAGCAAGCCATAGATCAGAGTATATGGGACTGCTTAATGTGTGACACTCCTTCTGGGAGATACATCCTTTTCAGGGGTGAGGGACGACAAACTATCATGCACTGTGCCTCGCCTTATTGGGGGGTGGGTTTTTTTGGGTTTTTTGGTGTGTTTTTTTAAAGAAGAGGACCTCAGTTTCTAGGAATGTTAATCTAGATTTTTTCCTGGACACTAGATCAAAATTTTTAATTGAACATAAATAAAGCAGACTTGCAGACTTCTAATCTCCTGGCTTTTTCTCCTTGTTTTCTGTTAGTCTTAAAAAAATTGTAGTCCATTGTGGGGGTGGGGGGGAGGAGGGAGACAGAAAAGTTCCCCTTATTCACTTCAGTCAGTTTGCTCCTGGGATGAACTGAGCACCAGGATATCTTTGCTGAGTTCTTAGCAAGGAAAAAACCTCACTGGGCTTGAAGTTGTTTGCACATGCACCAAATGGCCACCAACCTTAACCAAAATGGTGGCAATAGCACCACCACCATTTTGGTTAAAGGCAGCGGCCATTTTGTACATGAGCAGTCAGCTGCCCTTAACCAAAATGGTGATACTATCACTGCCATTTAAGGGTGGAAGCCATTGTGCGCTGCACAAAATGGTCTGGTTTTCCATTTTGTGCAGGTGTAATGATATTAATTATTTTTTTAAAAAAAAAATTCTTGCCACAAACTTGCATCTTGATCGAAATCTCAACCTTGATGAGATCTTGGTCCAGGTCCTTGACACAGCATGAAATATTCATAAACAGCTATTTAGAGACTAATTCCATCCCTAGTTAGGAATGCTGTTAAGGCCAGCCCTGCTGTAAGCATCAGACGCTCCGGGCGGCACCCCCGTCTGCGGGGCTGCCCACCTGCAGACCCCGCCCCCACCCCAGGATGCACCACTGTACCTGCCGGACCCAGAAGAAACGGAAGAGCAAGAGGCCCCTATCACGTCAGCGGGGGATTCCCCGGAAGTACAGCCACTTCCGGCAACAGACTCAGCGCTGACGCCGCTGCAGGCGCAGGGGGCGGGGCCCGAGCCTGTGAGATGCTCCCAGCGCCTCCTAGCATGCAAGCGGGGTGGAGTCTGCACTACATATGCCGGCGCCGCCAGGCTAGCGGCACCGGTGATCTGAAACTGGCCCCCTGGTGCGAAAGCTGACTGAGTCTTTGACTGCCTCGAGACTGATTCCCTACCTCCTTCCTGTTTGCCCATGTGACTGTGCCAAAACAAGACCCAGCGTGATAGTGGTGAGCATTTCTTGCTGTTCCTGTGGAGTGCCTGAGTGAGTGAGTGCCTGAGTGAGTGGAGTAGCGTGGAGCCCCTTCCTTCCCCCCGTGGGTTTCCTTCCCCGTGGAACGAAAGATTGTTGTCCTTCAAACTTCCCTGGGCCCCTGCCCCTCTCTCCTCACCTTGTCCTAGCACTACCCTTCCCCCTTGTGAGTGAACGCCAGAAGCCAGAGTGGTTGAACGGTGGGCAGGGTACCCCAGTACTCACTCCTCGGCGCCCAATGATGATAGGGCCCTGATACTTGTGTAGGATCGCACGGCCAATTACTATCCTGACGGGCATACGACACCCCTTCCTTGTGCCGAGGAGTTGGGGCAGGGTCACCCGTGTCGCACGCCACTCCTCGAGATTGCCCCAACCCTTCCTTCCCCTTTACCCTTGTCAGAACGTCCCTTCCCACTGACAGTATCACCGGCACAACCGTCCCTTCTGAAGAAAAGGACGTTTCAGGAAGATGAGTGTAGCCCAAGAGTTAGCCGAACTGGTGCAAGCCGTTCGATCTTTAGCTACGGAGATGCGGGACGTGAAGGCAAAACAAGCAGAATTAGAAACTGCCATAGTGGCTCAGGCCACGGCACAGGCTCCGTCGGTGGTGACTGCCCCAGTAGCAGGCACTGGGAATGCAGAGGGAGTCCCAGAGGCTGGAGCCAGCGCCCCCAGGGAACCTAAAGCACCACCCATAGAGAAATTTCTTGGGGACTGGCACCAATTTCAAGGATTCCTCGCCCTGTGCGAAATAACATTTTCAGTACAGCCACGGACCTATGCCCATGATAGAGGGAAAGTGGCCTTCATAATTGGCAACCTAGGGGGGGTTGCTTTAGAATGGGCCACCACCCTCCTCAAGGGCAAAAGCCCGCTACTCGGGGATTATGGGGAATTTGTAAAGGAATTTACTTATCTTTTTGACCACCCCCACTGGTGGCGAGATGCAGAAACTGCGATTTTGAATGTTCGCCAAGGGAAACAGACCTTGGTGGAATATACTACGCGATTTCAACAGCTTGCCTTTGAATTAGAATGGTCCAAGGATGCCTTACGAGTGATCTTCTGTAAGGGATTGAACGAGGAGATAAAGGACCAGCTAGCCTTTACCTTGCTCCTGGAGACATGGGAGCAGATATCAGCTCTTGCTCTGCAATTAGAGGATCGACTGGCAGAGCGACGATGGGAACGATGCTATGAAGTCCGTCCATCCTACACTCCTAGGCCTGCACCTCTGGTGACCCCCATCGCTGAGGGTGCAAAGGCTCTTGAACCAGAGCCTATGCAACTGGGAGCAGTGCGGGGTCCCTTAACCGTAGACGAACGGGAACGGCGCCGACGTTCGCGGGCCTGTTATTACTGCGGAGAGACCTCCCATTTTATCTGAGCATGCCAGGCCTTACCCCCTTTTCAACAACGGGAGGGAAATGCCACTGGCCGAGGTGGGCAGGGAGCACCTCGGCCATGAAAATCATCCCTTCTACATTGTATCCTTCATCCAAGCATTTCCAGGTACCCATAATGCTGCAAGTACGGGCCTCATGCTCCCTCGTGGTATGGGCCCTCGTGGATTCAGGAGCGTCCAGCAATTTTATCGATCATGGTCTCGTGCGAAACCATCAAATTCCCACAGAATCCAAGGAGCGACCCGAGCCGGCACACACCATCGACGGGTCTCCCCTCGTTTCTGGACCCATAACCCAGAAAACTGCCATGCTGCTTTGCAACATCGGCAATCACCAAGAAGGACTAATCCTTGATGTGGTATGCACACCTTTGTTTCGGGTGGTCCTAGGGTTACCATGGTTCCAGAAACAGAACCCCCAGATTACCTGGACCGACCACCGACTTCAGTGGAGATCGCTGCAATGTTTAAGCACATGTTGCAAAGGTCCTCCGCAACTTGAAAACAGAGGCATACTAGCCGGTGCTACCAACCCCGTATCACCACAACTGCCCGCAGAATACCGGGACTATGAAGACGTTTTCAACATGCAAGCCGCCATTTTCTTGCCACCACACCGTGCATATGATTGCCCTATTGACCTGCAACCCAGAGCGGAGCCACCGTATGGACGAATATACGCGCTCTCCAACCCAGAGCTAAAGGTTCTTCGACAGTACCTAGATGAAGAGCTGGAAAATGGGATGATTCGCCATTCCAGCTCTCCGGCAGGGGCGCCAATATTCTTTGTTCCCAAGAAGGACGGAGGTCTGCGCCCCTGCATTGATTACCGCGGCTTGAACGCAATCACTATTAAAAACTGATACCCGCTGCCGTTGATTCCGGAATTGCTGAACCGATTACAAGGAGCGCGTATCTTTACCAAGCTGGACCTGCAAGGGGCCTATAATCTGGTGCGAGTGCGGGAGGGAGATGAATGGAAAACGGCCTTTCACACCCGCTATGGGCATTTCAAGTATTTGGTCATGCCATTCGGGTTAGCAAATGCCCCCGCCACCTTCCAGCATTTTATTAACGATATCCTGCGGGACCTGTTGGACCTTTTTGTGGTCGGATATCTTGATGACATTCTTATTTTTTCTGAGGCCAGGGAATCACATGTTATACACGTCCGCCAGGTGCTCTAACGACTCCGAGATCACCACCTATACTGTAAAATAGAAAAATGTGCTTTCCACTTAACATCAATTGATTTCTTGGGATTTGTGATCTCCCCTGAAGGGATACAAATGGACCCTAGGAAAGTGGATGCCATTCAGCGGTGGCTGCCCCCCAAGGCGGTCAAACCCCTACAAAGGTTTCTTGGCAGCACAAATTATTATCGGCAGTACATCCCGGACTATGCCCACCTAACTACTCCCCTCACGCAACTCCTGAAGAAAGGACAACCCTACATATGGGGTGCAGCACAACAACAGCGCTTCCTAACCCTCAAGAAAACCTTCATGACAGCCCCCGTGTTACGCCATCCAGATTTTCACCTACCATTCCAAGTTGAAGCCGATGCATCCGACAAGGCATTAGGAGCTGTTCTTTCGCAGGAGGATCACAGCACACACCATATGTTACCATGTGCATACTATTCCCGGCAATTAACGCCGGCAGAACAGAATTATACCATATTCGGCAGGGAGTTGTTGGCCATTAAGGCGGCCTTTGGGGCCTGGCGGCATTATCTTGAAGGGACACAACACCCTGTGAGGGTAGTGACAGACCACAAGAATTTAATCTACTTGCAAACCGCGCAAATTACCAATGGCCGCCATGCCCGATGGGCCCTCTTTTTTGCTCGTTTTTCCTTTACAATTACCTATCAACCAGGAAAGTTTAACGCCCTGGCTGATGCCCTTTCTCGGTATTCTGAAGGGGCGTCGGCTGATTGAAAGGAACAGGGGCCGCTACTGGAACGCAAGGTATTTGCCGCCACCTTCCCCTCACAGGAAGATCTCCGGCAAGCAACAGCACAAGAGCTGCTTCCATCATCAGACCCGTCAAGCACCCCAGAAACGGGCTTGCTAAAGAAAGACGGATGCATTGTTGTACCTCCCTCTTGGCAGAACCATGTTATATGGGCACACCATGATGCCCCCCTAGCGGGGCACCCGGGCTGGAACCGCACTCACCAAATAATCCGTCGTAAATTTTGGTGGCCAACTCTGTCCTCTGATGTACAACAATATGTTGCTAAATGTGCCACATGCGCCCGCACGAAGATTCCCCGTCAAGTACAAGCCGGGCTACTACAAATAGTCGAGCCCCCGCAGGGACCATGGCAATGAGTTGGACTTGATTTTATAGTGGATCTACCTGCCTCTTGCGGTTATACGGTGGTATGTGTAGTAGTGAACCACTTTACTAAAATGGCGCACTTTATTGCATGTAAAGGACTACCTACAGCCTATCGAACCGCGCTTTTATTTATACGACATGTGGTCAAGCTCCATGGATGGCCTCTTGAAGTCATTAGCGATAGGGGACCCCAATTCACCTCCCGGTTCTGGAAGGCCCTCTTCAGTGCTCTCCAGATTCAACTTAAATTAACCACCGCCTACCACCCTCAGGCAAATGGGCAGGTAGAGCAGGTAAATCAAAATTTTGCGCAGTATTTACGGTGTTATATAAATTTCCTCCAGGACGATTGGTACGCCTGGCTGCTCTTCGCCAAATTTGCTCACAATAATGCACCCAATGCGTCCTTGGGGAATTCCCCTTTCTTTGTAAATTATGGATTTCACCCCCAGATCGCTGTAACGGACATCCCTGCAACACGAGTCCCCGCCGCCGGGGCCTTAATACCACACATCCATAAAGTCCAGCAGATAGCTAAGAGCACGTTGCAACAATCACGACAACGCTATAAGCAGCAAGCCGACAAACATCGCCGAGAAGCACCACCTCTCCAGCCAGGGGACTATGTATGGGTCTCTCGACAACATTACCCGTCTCGGTGCCCCTCCCGGAAACTGAATGACAGGTATTTTGGCCCATACCCAATCAAGAAACAGATTAATGAAGTAACTTATCAGCTCACCTTGCCGTCGCATCTTAAGATTCACCCAACCTTTCATGTTTCTCTACTAAAACGCGCCCCACCCCCCGTCCGACCTCTCTGCACAACCCTGTAACCCCCTTAACGCCGACCCCCCTGAGTCACAGGCTTATGAGGTTCGTGCCATCCTTGACTCAAAAAGACGCTACGGGCGGCTCTATTATTTCATAGATTGGGCGGGGTTTGGCCCTGAGGACTGCTCCTGGGAGCCAGTGACCTTGGTCTCAGCCCCCCGCCTCAGCCGACTTTTTCATCAACGACATCCGGAGAAACCGGGACCCCGACTTGGACTTCGACGGGGGGCTTGCAGGGGGGGTACTGTAAGCATCAGACGCTCTGGGTGGCATCCCCACCTGCGGAGCCACCCACCTGCGGACCCCGCACCCCCCCAGGATGCACCACCGTACCTTCCGGACCCAGAAGAAACGGCAGAGCAAGAGGCCCCTAGCACGTCAGCGGGGGATTCCCCGGAAGTACAGCCACTTCCGGCAACAGACTCAGCGCTGACGCCGCTGCAGGCGCAGGGGGCGGGGCCCGAGCCTGTGAGATGCTCCCAGCGCCTCCTAGCATGCAAGCGGGGTGGAGTCTACACTACATATGCCGGCGCCGCCAGGCTAGCTGCGCCGGTGATCTGAAACTGGCCCCCTGGTGCGAAAGCTGACTGAGTCTTTGACTGCCTTGAGACTGATTCCCTTCCTCCTTCCCATTTGCCCATGTGACTGTGCCAAAACAAGACCCAGCGTGATAGTGGTGAGTGTTCCTTGCTGTTCCTGTGGAGTGCTTGAGTGAGTGAGTGCCTGAGTGAGTGGAGTAGTGTGGAGCCCCTTCCTTCCCCCCGTGGGTTTCCTTCCCCGTGGAACGAAAGAGAGTGTTGTCCTTCAAACTTCCCTGGGCCCCTGCCCCTCTCTCCTCACCTTGTCCTAGCACTACCCTTCCCCCTTGTGAGTGAACGCCGGAAGCCAGAGTGGTTGAACGGTGGGCAGGGTACCTCAGTACTCACTCCTCAGCACCCAATGATGATAGGGCCCTGATCCTTGTGTAGGATCGCACGGCCAATTACTATCCTGACGGGCATACGACACCCCTTCCTTGTGCCGAGGAGTTGGGGCAGGGTCACCCGTGTCGCACGCCACTCCTCGAGATTGCCCCAACCCTTCCTTCCCCTTTACCCTTGTCAGAACATCCCTCCCCCCTTCCCACTGACACCTGCCCTCAAAATCCCAATTGAAAAGGGATGGACAAATGAGAGGAGAGGGCTCTCTCCCAAGTTCTAATCATAAACTTGGCTTCAGCCTGATACTAGTTCACAGATCAATGAGTGGGAGATGGAACCAGGAATTTGATGTATTAGTATAAATGTTGATTCTTTTGAACTGATGTCTACAGTGCTAAAGCAGTTGAGTGAACAATATGTACTGACATGATCTGCAACTATAGTGTGTCTAATTTCCAATCATGACATATCTACTCAGGCAAAACAGTTGGATTTTTGCTTCCTTGAAGCTGAGCACATAAATAGAAACTGACTTTCTTATTACCCTTCTGAGCATGGCAATTTTTTTCCATGAAAACCTCCTGTTGTCAGAGACCAAACTTTTCATTTTTTGGCAACTAAAATGTAAGAGAAAAGAAAGGAGAAAAAAAAAAAGTTCAGGTTTTGACATCCAAAACTGATTGTGTGAACAGGACATCCTTATCAGAAACAATAATAATAACTAATAATAATTAAATGTCAGAATCACTATTTTTTGTTTAATTAAATATACTAATTTTGATCATTTTTTCTCCACACATAAAGTTTTGACTAGTTCTGGATCCTAGAGTCTCCCTCTACCTCAAATCCTGCTTCTGTCATGGAGGTATGATGAGTTTGTGTAATCAGCTAGTTCACCCATTGAGAAGCTAATAGGTTGGGTTCATGTTCCAAGTTCATTCTCAAGCAAGGCCCAGGTGTCCTATAAGTAAATTAAATTTCCAGAGTTGCCTTGCCAGGCTGATTTATTTTCAGCTAAGCCACTTGCAGGCTGCTTTCATATGAGACGGTGTCTCCCACGATTTTCTTGTTCTCACAATCTTCCTGCAATCTTAAAAATGCGCGATTTATTTTCTGGGCAACCTTCTCATGAGACATGTCTCCCACAATGTTTTTCTTTGTGCGTTTCACTAATTGCATGATCTACCATTCTTACGAATGCAAATTTTGTGAAAGCTTTGTCCTCCCCCTTTGGTCCTGTGCCCGCTGCCTGACTGACCTCAGAGCAGGGCTGAAATCCACAAGCTGGCAGTGGACTGAAATGAACAAGCCTCAGCAAAGCTGAGTGAAATTAACAAACCAGCAGCAGGGCAAGGTGAAATTAACAAGACAGGTGAAATTAACTAGCCGAGAACAAACTATGGCTCCATCCTGCCGGTTTCCACACCTGCTATCCCACAATTGTAATACTGACAGGAATTCCTTTGTCCCCAGTTTTGTGCAACCATAACACCCACCACTGTAAGAGTAGGATTTCGGGCCTCAGCCCTCAAGGCATAACTTGCAGGACTAATGTGGAATAGTGCACTCACACATGCAAGTTAAAGCTGATTTTAGATGTGTACGGTGCACATGCATTCTTTAAAAACTGATATTGAGGTATTTAATTAGCGGTTTTAAAAGAACATTGTGCCTAAACCCTGCCCGCAGGAGTTTTACACGTGGCGTAATTTCACGCTGTGTGTGCACTGCACATGTCTAAAAGAGACCTAAATTGTGGGAGCAAATTACAATTCCACAATTAGTGTTTTGTGTGAAAGCAGCCCCTGTCTCTTAGCACTTCTAATAAGAGAAACCTGCACCTTTTCACTTGACATCTCACTTCTCCCCCATCGAGTCCATCCTTTCTATGAGCTCATTTCCTGCTTCCTCTCCTCTCTTGACTACCCAGAGCAGTGGATTTTATAGCTGATCTGTTCCCACTTAGCTCATTAGGATGAGCAGGTATCTGGAGCTCCTGCAAAAGAGAGAATGCTCAGAAACATCCTTCTCCTCTGAGTGTTGTCCTTTGCCAGACTGAATGAGGCTTTCTCCCCACAGGTAAAACAGGAGGAGTGGATGGGGAAAAAAAATCAATCCCTCCACCAAAAAATTAATTAAACAAATAGTGACTAATCCAGACACGATCTAGTACAAGATCCATATGGAAAAAATATCCCCCAGGGCGAAACTATTGCTTTGGCTCTGCATACTAACTATGTTCAGACAATGCTTTGGCAATATAAAGTGTGCTAGTGCAGCACCTGCTCAGCATTATTAGTACTGCTGCATTGTTAGACTCTCTGATGATTTGGGCTTTTGCAAATAATATATCATTGTAGGAACTATTCTTTCCTTGAGACTCTTTTTTGTGTTACCATTGCCTTCAGGTCCAGTAAGTATGTACATACATACGCACGCACGCACGCACGCACCCAATCTGCAGGCAATAGTTAGCAACACACACATATGAGCATGTGTGTGCTGTCTGATATATCTTAGGGACCATTCTGAGCATCTTGTCTGCCTTTCTGTATAACCCAGGCCTGAAAATGTCATGTAGCAATTCCTGTAGTAAGCCCCATATCATGGGCTTATGTGTGTATAGTCACAATCCTAAAACTGTTTACACTCATGTAATCCCATTGACTTATTTATTTTTATTTATTTAATGCATTTATACCCTGCCCCTCCTGCAAGCATCTCAATGACACTGCAAGCCTGTGGCCTCTGTTTATGAGATGGCATGATGGGGGCCAATTCAGTGAACCCTAGCTGGCAGAAAGGCTCCTTGGTCTGCCCCAGTACTGAAGAGGATAAAGATGGACTAAAATCCATATCTGTGTTGAATAAAGCTATGGCACAACCATAGCTGAACAGCAGTGGCAACAAATGCATGCATTCTTGGTGCAATCCTGCCCCTTTGAGAGTTTTGCCATTGACTTCAGTGAAACCGGAATATTGCCTGCTTTGTTGCCTGGAAGCATTACTTTTCTGAAATGGGCTTTTTCTTCAAAGCTTTACAAAAATAAGGAGCAGGAATAAATCACTCTATACAGTTGTCACCTCAGCACTGGCAAGGCCAGCCAAGGAGTTTATATATAGCTAAACTGGTGTGTTTTCCTGTGAATAAACTATGAAATACTTAAAATAAATTGCTTGTCCCTGTATCATTACTCACTCCTGGAATGATTTATAAACCAATTACGGAGGGAGATTTCTTCTCTTTCGTCAGTCTTATAGATTATGGGTCAATTATGTATTTTTTCTTCCAGGGTGCATCCCAGTTCTCTGATGAGATGTCTCAGCCTGCAGATTGTAGATGGGAGCTGTTTGCTCACACTTGCAAATACCCATGGAGCATGGACAATTCTCAGGATTATTCTGCTTTGTGTCACCTCTCCCTGGGAACAAAGTTTTCTATATTTCGTGTCCTTTTTAATCTTTATTCCTCAGAATATTTGCCTGACAGCAGCTGTGGTGCAGGACGGAAGGCAGGTAGGGTTCTTTCAATAAGCTTTTGGGAGAAAGGGGGCAAAATTCACTTTGTCCGGGGTGCTAAAACAGCTAAGGTGGGCTCTAGAGCTCCTCTTGTGCTGAGTGACCAATAGTTCTCTCAGCACAACAGCAACCTGGATTTCAAATTCATTGTTGGCCTGTGGGACTCAGAAGCTGCTTCTGTGTCTCTCCACTGCCAGCCCTAGACAGTGCGTAAGGGTCTGTAAAGAAACATCTCTGGAAGTGGGGGGAGCACAGGAGTGAAAAAATAGGGTGGAGGGTAGAGAGCGAGCTTTGTAATGCTTTGAAAATGACCAGTCACCTTTCTATACTTACAGATGCACCACCAATATACTACCGCCACTGTTACTATTACTACTACTTACGATTTCTATAGTGCTACCAGTTTTATGCAGTACTGTACATATATAGGGATGAAGCAAGAATAAGTGTTCCTTTTCCACCAGGGGCATAGCTAGGTTGGAATGGGCCCGGGTGCAAGAAATGGGCTGGCCCTCCATCACCATCCTCTGCCCTGGTCCATCCTCTTCTCTCCTTCTTCCTCCTGGTATCCTTCTTGCAGAAAACTGTCAATTTACATGGTAAGTCTGGTGAGTCTGATGCTCTGACTCCAGAGACACTCATGATACCATGGCTCCTCCCCCTCCACCCGCTTACTGCACCTGAGCCCTGGAGGATGTGGCTGTTCTGCTGCCTTCAACTGTCACCACTGCTAATGCTTGTCCATCCTGTGCCACCCGCCAGGTGGGTTCCATGCATGCTGCACACTGCTCACAGCAGGCACTTCCACTCTGGCTCCGCTCAGTCTACTCTCAACCTGGCCACACCACAACAGGACAGTATTTGTGCCTCCCCCTGCCAGTTTGGACCCAAGGATAAATGTCCCTCCTGTCTCTATGATAGCTATGCCCCTGTATTCCACAGGGAAATACCGACTTTTCATGTGCGCTTGCGAGTGTTCATAGCACTTCATCAGTCTGTGGTGATTCCGCACTTCCATCATTGTCGATACAGTTGCATGTGATTTTTTGTCATTTTCTGTCAGTTTTGTCACTTTCTGGCATTTTTCATCGTTTCATCATTTTTTTGCTATTTTCATCACTTTTCGTGACTTTTATTACAGCACTTCTGTGGCACTTTTTTTATGGCACTTTCCAACCCTTCTCTGGAAATTAGCTGTAACATTTGTATTTCCACAGCCCCTGGGTGCACATGGGGCTTGAAATTGGTCCTGCAGCAGCTCTGTTTAGCTCGTGAAAAACAACGATAAATGGTGAAAACAGTGGAAACACCAGTTAGTTTCCACATTGTGCAAATGAAAACAAATGACCTGTTTCTGATGGAAACAGCATTTGCTGCAATTTGTTCTTTCAGGCCTAACATCAAGGATGGTCCCTGCTCTAAGGAGTTTACAATCTAGTTAAGACACAGACAGTTAAAAACAAGGGGCATTATATAAATCATGGACAACAGGATGCAATTTATTCAGTAATTAATTTATTCGAAGTAAGATATTTTAGGGTTACGGATTAATCCATAATGAACTGAAACAGCGAGACAACAAGCCTGTTTCAGTTCGGTTCTAAAATAAAAACAATTACTGCACATGCACAAAATGACTGCTGAACTGTTCTGTGCATGCGAGCACTTTTCCAAAATGGTGGCAGCATTGGCATTGCAGAGGTCACCACCATTTTAGAAAAGGGAGCGCTTGTGCAGAATGGTCCAACAGTCATTTTGTGCACACGCAGTAATTTTTAAAACTTTTAAAATTATTTTTTATTTTTAATTGATTTAAATATGGATTTGTAATACAAATTTGCATTTAACTCCAATAACTTTGGGAAACAAAATGAAAATAAATTGATATGGATTTCCATCCAAAAGACCACCCCTAAGTCTGGGTTCATGAATTAAAGGCGACCTCAAAGTGGTGGGCCTTTAGCAGGGATGGGCGAACAGAATGCGGTTCAGTTGTTCGGTCATTCGGTCCAAAATCCGAGTTCAGGTTCGGCTGTTCGGTTCGGCGGAGTTCAGTTCGGCCGAACTTGACCAAACAACCAAAAATAGCGCTATCAATACTGAAACTGAAACTGAATTCGAATTTTTTTGTTTGTTTGACCCTGAAACCACCCCTGGTCTCCACCCTTGGTGCCAGGAAGTCTTCTCCTCGGCTGCCTCCCACTTCCAGTCACGTTTTTCCCACCTTCCAGTCATGTTTTTCCCACCCCCGAACTCATCCGAACTTTTCCGAACTGTTCAGCCGTTCGAACGTTCGGTCATCTGAGCCGGCCGAGTTCGGCCCGAACTCCGAACTTCCAAATTGCGTTCGCCCATCCCTAGCCTTTAGGGAGGCCTTGAATATGGACAAGAAGGGAGCCTGATGCACTGCCTCAGGATGATTGTTTCAGGCATGTGGTGCAGCAAGATGAAAAGCACAGAGTTGGTAGTTGGTGATAGAGGAGAAGGGCGCAGATAAGAGCATGTTGCCTGATGATGGAGGTCATGAGAAGGGGTGTTAGAGGAGATCAGGGAGGAGAGGTAGCAAGGGGCTGCAGAGTGAAGACATTTATAGGTGAGTGGAAGAAGTTTGAACTTTATGCAGAAGTGGATGGGGAGCCAGTGCAGTGACTTTAGGAGAGAGGTTACATGGTTGTAGTCATGCGCAAGGCAGGTGAGTTGCACAGCTGAATTCTGAATAGACTGTGATGAAGATAGATGGTTCAGCTGGAGACCTGCAATAATAGTCAAAGTGGGAGGTGATGTGAAAATGGATAAAGGTTTTGATGCTGTGTTCAGAAAAGAAGGAACGGATTTTGGAATTTTTGGCAATGTTATAAAGAAATAAATAACAAGTGTTGGCAATATTTTGGATGTGAGCAGACAAGGGGAGAGAGGAATAAAAGATAACCTCAAGGTTGCGAGCTGAGGGGACTGGAAGAATGACAGTGTTCTCCGCATAGATAGAGGGGGAGGGGAGGGAAGAATTGGGTTTAGGAGGAAAGATTAGAACTTCTGTCTTGCCATATTAGGTTTAAGGTGGCAGTGAGACATCCAGACAGCGATGTCAGACAGGCAAGCTGAGATCTGGTACAGGATTTTGGCTGAGAGTTCTGGTACAGAGGTAGATCTGCAAATTATCAGATAGTACTGAAAGCCATGGGAGGAAATCAGATTATCAAGGTAATGGGTGTAGAGGGAGGAGAGGGCCCAGGACAGAGCGCTGGGGCACACCAATTGATAGTGGTGGAGGAGGATCCACCAAAGGATACGCCAAATGTCTGGTGGGAGAGGTAAGAAGAGAACAAAGATATGACCGATTCCCGGAGTCTAAGGGAAGACAGAGTGTTAAGAAGCAGATGATGGTAAACAGTGTAAAAGGCAGCAGATAGGTCAAGGAGGATGAGAATAGAGTAATGGCTTGGTCAGGAAGAGGCCATTGGAGACATTGACAAGGGCTGTCTCCATGGAGAGAAGAGGGCAAAAGCCAGATTGGAGAGAATCAAGAATGGCCTGAGTCACAAGAAAGTCAAGGAAGTGGACATGAACAGCATGCTCAAGCAATTTGGAGGCAAAGGGAAGTAGGGGAGTTGGGACAATAGCTAGTAGGACAAACAGAGTCCAGTGCAGGTTTTTTGACCACTAGACGTGTGTGGCAGGTACATCATTAGTTTTTGTTTTTGTTTTACTTTCCAAAAACCCATTCAATATTCTCTTCTGGGGCTGAAGTTCCCTTTGGGCTAGTATGTTCTACATCCACATATGTTCGTGGTATTTCTAGTTTACTCAAAGGCCCCATGTTTTGTGGGTTTTCCTTCTGAATTGCAGTCATAGAGTCACAAGGCTGGAAGGCACACCAAGAGTCAACTAGTTCATCTCCCTGCACCACTTCAGGATCTGCCACACCCCAACCATCCACATAGAGAAATCCCACCAAGAGCTACAAGTAGAGACCAGGACCAACCACAGCACACTGATGCCTGAAATAACAGGAAATAATTTTAGAAAAAGAAGGATCCAGATGTCCCAAATAGGCGAGCTACACCCATGTTGCACGGGAGGTAAAAAAAACCTCAGTCAACTGCCAATCTGCTGAAAGGAAAAAATTCCTTCCCGACCCCAAATATGGTGATCAGTTCACCCTGAGCATGCACACAGACCCCACCAGCAAGGCACCTGATACACAATATAGTACCCAGGCTTCAGAATGCCCCGACAGTCCCAACTCCAGCTGCAGACAACTTTGATGCCACAGGAAGAAATACCTTGCCACTCTGCCCTCCTGGCAGCCATACCCTCATCACAAATATTCACAGTGGTCCTCTATAGGCTGCAGTTCCATGCGTTTGAGTTCTGTGGCCCATATTTTACACCAATACTTCTCACACTCATGCCGTCATTTCCAGTTTTTCCATGGACCTCATGTTCTGTTGGGGCCTCTGCAGAGCCGCTCTACTGCGAGGGCCCTCTTATTTTAATATTTTTTTTACCACTGACACATCAACTCTGGGCAAAGCTCCTGTTTCTCCAGGTTATAGATGAACACAATTAGATGACCCCCCCCTCCCCCAGGAGTGAGGGCAGGGCCATGTTGGGAAGGGGTGGGGAATTTGCTGTGTGTGGAGCACCATAGTGCTCTGAAGGCAGTATGGGCAGAAAGGCGTGGGAGAGTCTCTTTTGGCCATGCTTGGAAGCAGCAGAAGAATCCCCTTTTGGTATCCCCCCTTCTCCTTCCTGGGTCAGTGCTTCTGGAACAGTAGCAATCATAGGCCATCTGTAGTTGCACCATCTACACTTGCCTGAGTCTGGCCCTATACCAGGATTAGGAGAGCTAGCAGAAGATTGATTTAGGGAGGTTTGGGTGCATGTAGAAATGCTGGGTTTAGGGTGAGGCTTGTGACCATGTTCCCATTAGTGTTTGGCCCACCACAGGGTTTTGGGTTGATTTTGTGCCCCTCTATTACCTTAAAATCCCATGAGCTAGACTATTCTGCTTAACCTATCGCAGAATTCCCACACCAGCTTTAACTATGCCCTGGAGTCAACAGGAGTCTTCCCATTAGCTCCAGCAGGTTTTGAATCAGGCTCTCTATGTTCCTACAGCCACAGAAAAAACAAGGGCCAAGTAAGATGGATATTTTTTGTCCAAGTCTCCCTTCCCGCTTTCAATCTGGAAACAAACATAACATACCTTTGTCATGCTGCAGGGTCCCATAGAGAGCCCTTTCTTCTTTCACTCTTGCTTGAGCAGACAGGATGATATGTCAACGCTCAATATGAGGCTGAATTGAAGCCTTCACAAAGATGGATGCTCTTGGTGTTGTAATTCTTTGCAGTTGCATCATATTTGGCTTTCCCACGAGTTGAGCTGAGAGAGAGAAGATCTCTCATTTCTGCCTGCTTGCTAACTGAATGTTTGCTGCTGTCATTATGAGCATTTATTGCTTTCAATTATATGCTATCTCACTAAAAACAAAGCAATAATTGAAGCCATTTGATTGTTTTTAATCAACTCCCAAAGAACTTGGAGACAGAACCAGGGGGCATTTCTCTTCCTCCCATTCAGTAATCACTCTCTCTCTCTCTGTCTCTCTCCAGCCTGGGAATGCGTCTTGCATCATTGCTGCAGTACTTTGGGACATAAATAGACCTTTTATAGGAGTGTTTAGGTTGAAAACATGTCTGGGCTGATCCAGATTCTTCCATTTATGAAGCTAGAAAGTTCAATTGAATATGCAGCCTGAAGTTCTATTAACTAGTGATGCTTCCTTTTCCTCTCCCCACCACTTTTGGAAGGAAGGGTGGTCCAGGGAGACTTTCTGTATTGGAAGGTGTTGAAAGCAGGAGTCTTGAGTGCAATCCTGACTCCTTTAAAATCCGTGGCTGAACTCACATTGACCTCAGTAGAGTCAAGAATGTGTTCCGTGTTTCTGTGATTCATACCAGATTCATACCCTTGAGATCTACTGGCTTAAGAGAAATCATCAGCACCCACTTAAGCAGCACAAGCCATATCCCAGCCTCCAATCCAACTTGAAGGAGATTGCATCTTGTAACTTGTGTACTAGTTTCTGTTTCTGTGAATGGGTATAGGTATATATAGAAAAAAAACCAGAACCTGGAATATCAGCTTTGCAATCTGTAAATCTTGTTGTAAAACTAAGTGCCCATTGGTGCTCAAATGTAATAAAACAACTACCGCAACAGACTTGCCATGAAAAAAACAATATCCCAAAGTAGCTGTTACAGCTCAGGTTTATAGGAAAAAGTTTTGTGTGTATTAAGGGTGAGCACCATGGCCACTCCCCTGCCCAGGGGGTGTAGAAGATGGCAGCTCCCACCTTTAGGGCTGGGTCGGAGCACATAATTCATTCATGCCCGACTGGGCTGGCTGGCAAGCCCTTCCCTGCCGCCACCCCTGGCAGTGAAACAGAACAAATGCCCCTAGTGCCCTGCCCTTCACCATGATAAGCAGCCACAGTGGCCAATCACAGGCAGCAATGGTGGCTGGTCCTGGCGGCCCCCAATCCCTGGTGGAGATGGGGCCAACAATAGATGCACTAGCCTGTGTTGGCCTGGGCTTGAGGGCCTGGCATCATCCAGGGAACCAGTTCTGGGCTAGCTGCCTACCCAGGCCAGGGCAGCAGCAGGCCAACATCTGACAGCCTGGAAACAGACATCTGGGTGAGTCTCTGGCCCAGGCAAGCTATAGTGGGCCATAGCAAGCCAGTGCTGCATCTATTATCGCACTATGTTTCACTTAAAAGTTAAGACTGTTGTAGCACCCACCCCTCCCATACAAAGTTTAAAATGCAGATAAATAAGCAACTAATGGAAAAGCCTCTTTTGTTTCTTACCAGCTGCTAAATTCTCAAGAATACACTCTCACACGCCACAAAACTACATCTTCCAAAGATAAATAACGTTGTCAAACTTGCATTTGGATGCAATACCTAAAGGCTCATGTCAACAGACTGGTGCATCTGACTATCAAACCTTTCAAGTATTTGGACAGTTAATCTGCTTGAATAGTGCTGAGGTCACTGTTAAGGTTTTGCAATCTAGCGTGCATTCCTGGGTGGAGGATTGCATCCATAACATGAGTTTGATGAAGCAGGTTGGGTTTTGCATTGTGTTTAAATACCTGCTAGAGATGGAAATGAAATAAGGTTGTTACTAACTTGTAGCTTTTCTGGCGATCTTTTGATTCCTTGGTTGATCCCACTGACCCTTGTATTGTCCCTGTTTTATCTACAATCTCCTATGAGCTCTGCTTTGACATAATCCTTTTATCCCAGAGACCTCCATGTCGTACCAAATCTTGGTGATTTCTTCATTCCCAACTAGGGTTGTGCACAGGGTCAAGTATTTGTATTTTTATATGTATTTGTGGTTTAAATATTTGTGTTTGTTTGTTTTTGTATCCTTGTCTGTGTTCACTGCATTTTCTCTATTGCTATTAATGTAGGAAATGCAGTGAACACAGGGCCCTGTGTATGGGTTATTTTGGTGTAGAAGTGCAGTGAGGTTCTGCCAGTTTGACAAGAGTATAAGGACAGGAAAATGCAGTTAAAACTACTGCTAAGTCTTCTACCAGTTTAAAAGTGGGGCACTTGTTTGGGGGAGGGGTTTCTGGCTTGGGGTAGAGGGAAATGACACTGCCATGGAATTACAATTTCTCCCTGACTTGGCTGGGTTCTGCTGGGCTGGGCCTGGTTGCAGTGCTAGTGACTGCAGTTCTGAGATAGTATCAGCCCCTTCAAGTAGAGTGGGCCACTACAGGTTCTCCAAGCAGGCGGCTAAGCTGAGAGTCAGAGAGTAGCCCAGCTACATATGTACTGCAGTTTTTTTGGAGTGCAGTTCAAGATCTTGGATACTATATTTTCTGGGAAATTTTGGGCTCACTCGAAACCCGAATATCCAGCCCTAATATTTATGTTTCAGACAGGAAAGCTGTGTTTGTTTTATTGAAGCCTCAATTCACCAGCCTATTTGCAAAAAAAAAAAGTAATTGAATGCTCTCTAAACCACTCCCAGCCCGCATCAAACCTCAAGGATCCATAATCAAACTCAGATCTCCACTATCCTAGTTTCACTGAGGGTGAAAACAGACATGACGCTAACCACCCTTTAATCACCCTTGGTGGCTATTTATGCATGTTGCAGGGCTGTATTGGTGCCCTATGCAGCCCTGCAGCATGCATAAATGACCACCCAGGGTGGTTAAAGGGTGGTTAGCGTCATGTCTGTTTTCACCCTGACTGTTCAGGGTTAGTGTGCTGGAAAATAAATTGCCAAGAATTAATTTTTTTAAATCAGTCACATCTCTGTAAGCACTGTCCTTTGTGTTTTACAGTTCCATTTTTTTGTTCTGAATTCCTCACTTCTTTTGCCTAGTAGTAATAATATCATGTTCTGCATCCACTATACTACAGCTGTTGCTAATCATTACACTTTGGCATCAAGCATGTGCTAGATATAGGCATGATACTAGATAGACTAGTTCCAGGAGATTCACTGGGTACGTTTGCACAGACTTGCGCATCGAAAGGGCACAGAGTGACATATATATGAAATTCTGTAGGCAAGGTTTCATATATGCTAGATTTCATGGCTGTACCTTCCTACCTGCTCCAAGTCCCATGAAGAGACAGGGATTGAGCCTGAAGCTGCCACTATTGTGGATGGACAAGACTGGGAGGGAGGGTACTCTTGCTGCCATGGATCAGCTGTTTGGTGGCAAGCCCCCTACTATTCTGCTTTCATTAGCTGCAGTATCTGACTACTATGGGAAGACTAGTCCCACATTACACTGGCTACATGGGAACCATAAATGCAGACAACTGTTCCAGGTTTTTCAGGAACAGCTGTTCCATATTTGGCATGAAGGTACACTCAAGTTTATGTATTTATACAATGCACAATGATGGGTTTGGAAAGATTGGTACATAGTTAACATAAGTACGTACAGTTACAGAACACCTTTAATCAACAGCTTCCAAACTTTAGGATATGGGGACATTATTATGAAAGGCAAAGCAGTTTTCAGAAAACCATGCAATTAGTATCAGGGCTGAGATTAGAACTTGGATCTCCTGACTCCTTGACTTTAACCACTGGAACACAAAATTATGTCACTCTTCCTATGCCATTGGACACCAAATATGAATTAAGGTTGGAAGGAATTTCTCTGTAGAAATTGTTGGCTATTTAATTGTAGGACTGACCTTGAATGTTTTGAAATAATGGGTAAAAATGTGGGTGGAAACTTAGTTGAGATTTCAAGCAAAAAGATGTTGAAATTTCAGTTTGCTGTTTTGACACTGTCATAGTGACATAGAACATAATTACCATTCATCCAATGGCATGCATACAAGTACAGAGCTCCCTTTGACATGAGCAGTGAGAGACGATAGCAGCTTGTAAAAAGACCCAAATCCAGGGGAAAACTTAGCCCATTATCAATCTCATATTTCCTAAGAGTTAATGGCCCAGTACAGCTGCTTTGTAGGCTAGGAAGGGAAGTTTGTTTCAAAAAGTTTCAAGTGCATTGAGTCAGATGCCATTCAGTGACCACGAGCATTATATGCCTAGATTTAGTGGACTACAGCAAGTGAAAATAACATGGATCATAATTTTTTCACCATCTTCATATGAGTGACACATGAGTTTAATTGGTTGATTTAGAAGAGCATCTGGTGTTAATTTTCAGTGGAGTGACTCTGAAGGCAAATGGACTTACTAATAGCTCACAAACCATGGGCCAGAACAGTAGACAGATTTTAACTGAGAATGAGATGTTGGTGCAACCTTTGGTGAGATCCCCTTCATCTTCCCAAGGGAGGATTTAATATCCTTGGAAGACTATTGGCGATGGGCACGAGAGCGTCTGATTTAATGTCTCCTGCAAAAGACATCACCTTTAGTGATGCAGTATCCAGCCCTGCTGCGGCACTGCGGCATCGGCAAGGGGAATGGAATGAGAATCATGTCAAAGAAATATTGCATTTAACTATGCTGGCAGCCTTTGGGTGGCTAGAGCTGTTTCAATAAAATTTCTCTCATATAAAATTCAGTCTTTCAGAAAGGGATGCTATAATACATTTTGTCCGAACTAAGGGGACAGCAAGGGAAAAGCAAGCCTTTCCACAGGTAATTTCTGTCTCATTGCCTCTATTGTTCTTTTTCATGCAACACCTGTCTGACTAATCCACTCTCAGTAGGGAAAAGAATGACTACTTTGTCCGGGTGGGTGAAGGAGAAGCAAAACCTTTCAGCTGGGTTTGCTTTATTGAAATCTGGGTCGGATCAGCTTTTTATGTTTTTTTAATTTTATTTTTTGCAAGCTGCTTCCATTGTCTAACTGTGGCTTACATGGAGTGAATTTGTGTTCTCGTTTTGCAGCCCCATTGGATAGATGTCTACCTCAAAATTAATGTAATGGTCTTTGTTAAGAAAATGAGCTCTGACTCATGTATTACATCTTAGGATATGGTCTTTGTCTACCTCAGTTGAATGCTAGGGGGAGATATTTATTTATTTATTTATTATTATTATTATTATTATTATTATTTTATTTATTATACAGCATTTATTGTACATTCAGCATTCAAAGTGCTTTACAATCCTTTTCTAGTCCATCCTCACAACAACCCTAAGAGTTATGTCATTATTATTATTATTTATTTATTTATTATTTATTTATTAGCAAGCATTTATATAGTGCCAGAAATGTACTTGGCACTTTACAAAGTAATAGAATAGACATGCTCCCTACCCTAGGGCTTACAATCTGAGAGACGAGGGGCTGGGGGGGTGAGGGAGACAAAGGAAGGGGAACAGAGGGAGAGACAAGGAGTGTAACATCCACAAAGATGTGAGGTCCCAGGTGCACGTGCTTGGGTTGGTTGCATCGAGAATGATGGCTGGCTGGTCCATGTGGTGCAGATATGAGTACACAGATCTCAGGCAACAGATTGTACTGGATGGAGGGTATCTGCAGGAGTTAGGAGAGGGAAGCGAGGAGTCGGGGAGGGCAGAGTGGAAGAGTTGGGTCTTGAGGAGGGATTTGAAGGTACGAAGGGAGGGGGCGATGTGGATGTGGGCAGGGAGGGAGTTCTAGGTTTGTGGGGCAGCTAGGGAGAAGTGACGAAGGTGGTTAGGGGAGCAGGGGAGGCGTGGGAGGGTGAGAGAGGGGACAGAGGAGGTGTGGCATTCACAGACTGGATTATGGAGGAAAATTAGTGCAGATAGATGTAGGGGGGAGCAAGGTTGTGAAGAGTTTTATAGGTGAAGACTAGGAGCTTGTGCAGGATTCGTTCTGGAAGAGGAAGCCAATGAAGAGAGGAGAGGGGGGGCTACATGTGGTCGAAGCGACAGGTGAGGTGGATGACCCTGGCAGCAGAGTTTTGGATGGAGATAAGGGGAGAAAGGTAAGAGCAGGGGAGGCCAGTGAGAAGGAGATTACCACAATTGAGGCAAGAGATGACTTGGGTGTGAAGAAGGGTTTTGGCAGAGGAGACAGAGAGAAAAGGGTGTATCTTAGCAATGTTATGGAGGGAGAAGCGACAGGATTTGGCAACAGAATCAATGTAGAGTTTAAGAGAAAAGGGTGAGTCAAAGATCAAACCTAAGCTATGGGCTTGGGGGATGGGAAGTATGGTGACCCCATCAATAAGGATCGACAGGGAAGATGGAGAGGAAGGATAAGGGGGGAAGATAAGGAGTTCAGTTTTAGCCATGTTGAGTTTGAGTTGACTTTGAGACATCCAGTTAGAGATATCAGAGAGACAGCTGGTAAGGCGGGTTTGAATAGATGGAGAGAGAGAGGGAGTAGAGAGAAGAGTTGAGTGTCGCCATGGGAGGCAATGCATTTGCCTAGGGACAGGGTGTAGACAGAGAAGAGGAGAGGGCCATTATTATTATTCCCATTTTACAGATGGGGAGCTGCAGCTGAGACCACATCACACCTGACGAGGAGGCGCTGTTAAAATGATGTGCAGGCAAACCTTATCCAGTACACTATATTGATATGAGGAGAAAATCTGTACTCCTTCATGGTAGCATAGGCATTCTTCAGGGTTACTGCTAGGGGTGGGTGTCTCGATTTAATTATGGATCTGTATTTAAATCAATTTTTAAAAAATGAATGTGTGACCTTTTAGAAAACGGCTGCCCTTTTCCCAAAAGGCGGTGATGCTGCCGCTGCCAGTCTGCACATGCACAAATGGCTACTGCGCATGTGCAGACTGACTTCCCTTTTCCAAAATGGCGGTGATGATGCCACTGCCAATTTGGAAAAGGCCGTGCATGTGCAGAACTGTCCGGGGACAATTTGTGCATGCAGTTTTAATTTTTTTTTAATAGATTTTAAACTAAACTGCAACCATGTTGCAGTTTGGTACGAATTAATATAGATGAATCTATAACTGCCCATTATGAGTAGTTTTGGGTTAATCCAAATCTGTAACGCCCATCCCCAGTAGCCCATTCATGACATCTGAATGGATCTGCCTTGTGGTAATCTGGTGGTTGCTCTGTTCAGATGTCATGTAAATCTGCAAGTAACCAAAAGACAACTCTATCTAAGGCCATTGCACATGTGCAAAAATAGTGCTGCTCTTACCCAAAACTGTGGTGGTGATGGTGGTTTTATTTTGCCATTTGCACAATGCACAATGGCCTCTCCTTCCTCCCCCCCCCCCCTCCACCATTTTGCCTGGATCGATCAGAAATTGGAATGAATGTTTGGGATGATCGTTCATTTCAATTTTGTTTGGCCTTGATGAAACACCCAGATCTGACTGAAATTGGAACTCGGAGGAATTACTATTCCAGCCTGTATTTTGGAAATAAGCAGTTTAAACAGACGTTAAACTAGCCCAAACGCAATTGAAGATGGACATACAAGTGGTAAGTCTAGCAGGTTTTTACAAACATGAAATTACTCCCTTGGTCAACCCATCTCCCTTGTTTTATTGTCTTCATAAGCCTCAGGTTTAATCCATTTCCCCTGCTTTCTCTCCCCTCCAAACAGAGAGCTTAGAACAGAGGCCACTTAATTCCGTAGTGAAATAAAAATGTAACTTTGTGATTAATATGTGTTAAAACGAGGAGTGACATGGTAATAAAACAGTAAAGGTTTGGGGGATCTTCAGGGAAATCCAGTTGAGCTTACTCTGCTGTTGAAGTAATGAGGGCTCTGTTGCACGGTCCATGGATTTAATGCATATGATGCAGGTAGAATGATTAACAAGTTGTAGCCACCTGTTGGGTGAGAGATTGGGAGGAAAAACAAGGAAACTTTTCAAAGACAAATGCTCTCTGCATGTAGACAAGACGTGTTGTTATTTTTTTACATCCCAAGAGCCCAGAAGAAAATGATACCCAGTGAAAACCTGCTGCTGTTAGACATTTGCCCTGTATATACTCTGTCATTCCATGGTAAGGTCCTTGGCATATCTCCTCAGAGCTTATGACAAGTGGCCTGTAAATCTGTTATCACTGCATAGAATTTCTATAACTGCTGATTCCAGCAAGGATAAGAAGCAGGAGGAGCTAATAGTTATACCTTCAACTCAAGTGGTAGAGAGATTAATGTTTTTGGTGGTTAAAGTCTTAGGTTTTATCATCATTGATTCCTACAATATGGAAGCAGCTGCAGTCTGTTACAATGTAGTGCCGATATCATATCAGTTCATTTATCACAGGGGAGGGGAATTTCCTCCCTCCTGCAAGCCACTTTGAGAATTAGTACAAACTCTGCAGTCTAGATAAGAGTGACATAGGCAGATGTAGGACGGAGGTTCTGGAGGCTAAATTTAGGCTTCTAGGTAGTAGACTCAAGCCCAGAACCTCCAGGATAGCGTTCTCGGAAGTGCTGCCTGTTCCACGCACAGGACCCAAGAGGCAGGTGGAGCTCCAACGTCACAATGCATGGATGAGACAATGGTGCAAGGAGGAAGGCTTTAGATATATCAGGAACTGGGCAACCTTCTGTGGAGGGGGGAGCGTATACAGGTGGGATGGGCCCAACCTTAACCAGAATGGAACCTGGCTTCCGGGCCTAAAAATGAAAAATGTGATAGATCAGTTTTTATACTAGAACCTAGGGGAAAACCGACGGGCACTGTGGAGTGCACAGTTTGGACTATGGCATCTATGGAGGATTATGTTAACTTAGGGGATTTAGAGTTGCTTAATACTGAGGAAGGGATAAAAATTAAGGGACTTCAGGTGGAATTCGCTGGAGAACAGATAAATAACAATTCCAGCGTGCCTGATACAGTCCCCTATAATGTGCACAGTAAGAAGAATAAAAAGAATAGACATAAATGTCTACATGAAAATGCTAAAAGCCTAAAAAGTAAGATGGGAGAATTAAAGTGTATGGTGCTAAACGAAGAGCTAGACATTATAGGCATCACAGCGACATGGTGGAATGAGGATAACCTATGGGACACTGTAATACCAGGGTACAAAATATATCGGAATGACTGAGTAGATAGAGTTGGTGGTGGGGTGGCTCTATATGTAAAAGACAACACTGAGTCAAGTACAATTAAAATTTTAAAGGATGCAAACTCTTCCCTAGAATCTCTTTGGATAGAAATTCCAGGTATAAAGGGGAAGAATATCACAGTAGGGTTATACTATCATCCCCCTGACCAGGACGGAGAGACTGATAAGGCAATGCTAAAAGAGATTAGACAGGCTACTAAAGTTGGCAACAAAATAATAATGGGGTACTTCAATTACTCTAATATTGATTGGGGGAATATTTCCTTGGGACGGGATGTGGAGGTCAAATTTCTGGATGCTGTAAATGACTGCTTCCTAGAACAACTGGTTCTGGAACCAAGGAGAGGAGGAGCTATTCTAGATCTAGTTCTGAGTGGCACGCAGGACCTGGTGCAAGGAGTAACTGTGGTGGAGCCACTAGGCAATAGCAATCATAATATGATCACATTTGACATAATTTCTGTAAGGAGAAAGATAAACAAAAGTATAGAGGTAGCATTTAACTTTAAAAAGGGAGACTATGACAAAATGAGGAAACTAGCTAAAAAGAAACTAAAAAGCCCAGTTGCAAGGGCTACAAGTTTGCAAGAGGCATGGAGGCTATTTAAAAGCACTCTTCTGGAAGCCCAGATTAAATGCATCCCGCAAGTTAAAAAAGGAAGCAGAAAGATCAAACATCTTCCACTGTGGTTAAATGGGGAGGTGAAGGAGGCTATTAGAGCCAAAAAAGGCATCCTTTAAGAAATGGAAAGCTAGTCCCAATGAAAATAATACAAAAGAGCATAAACACTTGCAATGTAAATGTAAAGTGTTTATAAGGGAAGCCAATAGAGATATTGAAGGGTGGTTTGCTAAAGAGACAAAAACGAGCAACAGCAACTTTTTCAAATACATCAGAAACAAGAAGCCTGCTGGGGAGTCAGTTGGGCCATTAGGTGACAAGGGAGTAAAAGGGGAGCTCACCGAGGATATGGACATTGCGGAGATGCTGAATGAGTTATTTGCATCGGTGATCACTGCGGAGGATTTTGGGGACGTACCCACGCCGGACCCTTGCTTTGTGGGTGAGGAATTGGAAGAAAGGTTACAAATCTATTTGACTTTGGAGGATGTTCTTGGGCAAATTGACAAACTGAATACTAACAAGTCACCAGGCCCGGATGGCATTCACCCCAGAGTTCTGAAGGAACTCAAATATGAAACCGCAGACCTACTGTTAGTAATTTGTAACCTGTCACTAAAATCTGCCACTGTACCCGAGGACTGGAGGGTGACAAATGTAACCCCGATATTTAAAAAGGGATCCAGAGGCGATCCTGGAAAGTACAGACCAGTAAGCTTGACGTCTATGCCGGGCAAAATGATGGAAACCGTCATTAAGAACAGAATTACAAGACATGTTGACAAACATGGCTTAATGGGGAAGAGTCAACATGGATTTAGTAAAGGTTAGCGATGTGTGAACAGGATGGAGTTCAGACGTTCAGATTAAAAACTTAGTTCAGGTTCGGTCCTGTGGAGTTCAGACCCCCATGAATGTTTGGAACGTTCAGTCCTGTCTGGTGGCTTGGGGTGCTCCAGGGACCCCCAGGGGTGCCCATGGCACCAGGGCTGGCCATCGGAGACCCAGCAGCAGCAGAGACCAGGAAGACTTGGCATTTGGCACCCTGGGTTGCCCGGGCAGTCAGGCTCAGATCTTGGCCCCCTGGGGGTGCCTGTGGTGCCATGGCTGGCCACCTGAGACCCAGCGGCAGCAACAGCAGGGGCCAGGAAGGCTTGGGGCTTGGTGGCTGGCACCCATAGGGGGCAGGGCATTGCAGGCTGGCTGGCATCGGCGTAGCAGTGGAAGAGACCCAGCCAGGGCTTGGTGGCTGGCACCCCCACTCAGTTGGGCATTTCAGGCTGGCAGACCTCCAGTTCTGCTTGTTCTCTGCTGGGTTCTCCAGTCCTACTCACCATCATAGCTGGTTATTGGAGGCTGACAGGCATCTGCGGAACAGTGTCAGAACCCGGCCAGGGCTTGGTGACTGGCACCCCCACTTGGCCTGGCATTGCAGGCTGACACGCATCAGTTGAGCAGCGGCAGAGGCCCGGCCAGGACCTGGTGACTGGCACCCTACTTGACTGGGCATTGCAGGCTGCCAGGCATTGGCGGAGCAGCGTCAGAGGCTCAGTCAGGGCTCGGTGACTGGCCCCCCCTATTCGGCCGGGCATTGCAGGCTGCCAGGCATCAGTGGCAGCCCGACTCAGGGTGGTGTGTGAGGGAAGCTTAAACTGGGGGGGGGCAGAAAACCAATCAGGCACCAAAACCCCATGTCCCTAACCACCGAGAAGGGCTTCCCATTGAGTGAAATCATTTCCCCCAACACAACATGCAAATGGATTTCATTTGAAGGCCATGCTGCCCTCCATGTCCTTCAGCTGTTGATGGACTTGGCATCTGCCCCCACCCCAGATCTTGATGATGTGGATGGACAGCCCACCATGTCTGTAACATAGGTCCCAGAACCCTGATGATGGATCCTGGGGCTGGAGTGGCTGCTTCTTGATGGGGTGGAATAACAGCTCCCCATGATCGGAATGACAGCCCCAGAACCCTGATGGTGGGTCCTGGGACTAGAGTGGAAGCTTCTAGATGGCATGGATGGACAGCCTCTTGTGTCTGTAACATAGGCCCCAGAACCCTGATGGTGGGTCCTGGGGCTGGAGTGGCTGCTTCTTGATGCAGTGGAAAAACAGCTCCCCATGATTGGAATGACGGCCCCAGAACCCTGATGGTGGATCTTGGGACTCAAGTGGCAGCTTCTAGATGAAGTGGAATGATGGCTCCCCGTGATCGGAATGATGGCCCCAGAACTCTGATGGTGGATCCTGGGACTGGAGTGGGAGCTTCTGCATGAAGTGGAATGATGGCTCCCCGTGATCAGAATGATGCCCCCAGAACCCTTACGGTGGGTCCTGGGACTGGAGTGGCAGCTTCTGGATGAAGTGGAATAATCGCTCCCCGAGAGCGGAATGATGGCTCAAAAACCCTGATGGTGGGTCCTGGGACTAGAGTGGCAGCTTCTAGATGACATGGCTGGAGAGCCCCCTGTGCCTGTCATGTAGGCCGCAGAACCCTGATGGTGGGTCCTGGGACTGCAGTGGCTAGCACCCCTACTTGACTGGGCATTGCAGGCTGCCAGCCAGGCATCGGTGGAGCAGCAGCAGAGGCCCAGCCATGGCTTGGTGACTGGCACCTCTGCTTGGCTGGGCATTGCAGGCTGGCATCCTACTTGATTGGGCTCAAGAAGCTCTATTGAAAATTGGGCAAGCCTTGCCCAGTAGTAAATCTCATGGACACCCAACCACCGTCTGCCGGAGCACTCATCCAAGCTATGCGCATCTACAAGAGGGAGGAGCAAATGGCTGATGTGCAGTACCAGCAGCAGCAGTAGCAGAAGGCATTGGATTGCCCAGGCACAGTAACGGTGTCTGGCACCCCTGCTTGGCCGGACATTGCTGGCATCGGTGGAGCAGCACCAGAGCCCCAGACAGGGAT
The DNA here is from genome assembly GCA_003113815.1 of Sphenodon punctatus. Lineage (NCBI taxonomy): Eukaryota > Metazoa > Chordata > Lepidosauria > Sphenodontia > Sphenodontidae > Sphenodon > Sphenodon punctatus. The sequence goes on from QEPC01006805.1 coordinate 3,817,584, forward strand.
CGGTGGCTGGCACCCCTGCTCTGCTTGGCATTGCAGGCTGGGTGGCATCACTGGAGCAGTGGTAGAGACCCGGCCAGGGCTTTGTGGCTGGCACCCCTGCTTGGATGGTTATTGCAGGCTGGCTGGCATCGGTGGAGCAGCAGCAGAGACTGAGCAACGGCTTGGTGGCTGGCACCCCTACTTGGCCGGGCATTGCAGGCTGGCTGGTTGGCCTCTGTGGGACACTTGTAGACAAGTGGAACAACAGCCCTCCCTGCCTGGAACCTAGGCCCTAGAACCCTGATGGTGGGTCCTGGGGCTGGAGTGGCTGGCACCCCTACTCGACTGGGCATTGCAGGTTACCAGGCATCAGTGAAACAGCGACAGAGGCCCGGTGAGGGCTTGGTTGCTGGCACCCCTACTCGGCCGGGTGTTGCAGGCTTGCATCCTACTCTCCAGATCTGAACAAGCTATTCTTCCAATTGCTCAAGCCTTGCCCAGTGGTGAATCACGTGGATTGCCAGGGCACAGTACCCATTGCACAGCAGAGGCAGCAGAAACAGACATTGGATTCCTGGGGCACAGAGCCCATGGCACAGACAGCGGAGGCAGCATTGGCAGAAGCAGCAGACACTGGATTTCCCGGTAGTAGAACCCATGACACAGACAGCAGAGGCAGCATTGGCAGCGGAAGCAGACATTGGATTGTCTGGTAGCAGAACCCATGGCACAGACAGCAGAGGTAGCATTGACAGCAGCAGCAGACATTGGATTGCCTGGTAGCAGAACCCATGGCACAGACAGCAAAGGTGACATTGGCAGCAGCAGCAGACATTGGATTGCTGGGGCACAGAATCCGTGGCACAGACAGCAGAGGCAGCATTGGCAGCAGCAGCAGCAGATATTGGATTGCCCGGTAGCAGAACCCATTGCACAGACAGCAGAGGGAGCATTGGCAGCAGCAGCAGACATTGGATTGACCGGGCATAGAACCCATGGAACAGCAGAGACAGCAGCAGCAGGATTTTCCTGTGTGCAGCACCCATGGAGCCAGGATGGTAGGATTTGCCAGGGAAGAGCTCCAGTACAGCAGCAGATGGCAGCAGCAGGATTGCATGGGCACATTTAGATTTGCCAGGGTAGAGCACCCATGGACCAGCAGACGGCAGCACAAGGATTACCAGGCCAATGGGGCACATCACCCAGGGTTGCCAGGGAAGGCAGACAGGCACCTTGGCATGAGAGGCAGGCAGTCCGGCTGGGGCAGGGCTTCAGCTTTTCCCACAGGGCAGACAGACAGGAACTTTGGCATGAGCATGGGAAGGCAGACTGAGGCAGGCTTTGATCTTGGTCACCTGGATGGGCGGGCAGACAGGCAGCATGGCATGAGCATGGGAAGGCAGACTGAGGCAGGCTTTGATCTTGACCACACGGGCAGGCGGGCAGACAGGTAGTGTGGCATGAGAGTCAGTAGGGAAGGCAGGCTGGGACCTTGGCAGGGTGCTCAGATAGGATGGCAAAGGAGAGAGACAGCACCTCAGCAGCAGCAGCCCAGATTGAGGTGGAGCCCTGTCCCAAGACTTCCCCTGGCATGGGATGGCGTGTGCCACTGCACCATCAATCCATGTCCAGGGGCAGCTTTATTAGTAGTTTTATTACGGCATTTAGCTTCCACCGTTGCCAAACACTCAAAATACAAATAGGATACAAACCAAGAACATTAGTAAAAACACATGAAATAAAGGGATGAATAAAGAAGTGGATTAACAATAAAATTTAAAAATAGGTCCAGCACTATTCCAAGCCTTCTATTGACTGGACTGCACAACCATAACTATAAAATAAAGAGTATAAATTCTTCACCCACCAGACAAACACCTTCTGGATAGTATTTGTTCTATTTAGGATCTAACCTTGGTCTTTACAAGTCAAGAGAGGGGGTACATATAATGATGATGTCCAGCATCATCCAAAAATCCCATTCTAGTTTTGCAGGTCATGCCCCTATAGTATCCCTGGTCTGCTGCAATTGCCTCTCTTTAGTGACCAACCAAACAAAAGTAGCCACTGCCAACAGTTCTTTATTGTCAAAAATTAACAGGGATTTTAGAAAAGTTTCCCCTCCCAATTGCCTCCTGGTCACCCTCAGTGGCATTAGCCATAATTCACGTAGCCGATGATAGTAGGGGCAATTCAACATAAAATGCTCGATTGTTTCTACCTCCTCAGAATTACAGGTACATGTTCTTGTATAAAATGGTTTTCTCTCGTACCTCCCCTCAATAACTGCTGTTTTAATCAGCTGGAATCTCAGCCTAGTGTAGCTCTTCTGTAGGACGAGGACTTAATATCATGGAAAGATAAGGCTCGGGTAAAGACCTGAGCTTGACCTGCGCCAGCCATAGTGCCACCTTCCAATTCTGAACGGCAACCATGTCTTCCTGCTGAGCAATGTCCTTAACCCTTAGGCATATTTCCTGCCTTATCTTATCTACAGGTTTCCCTCCAAATGAGCTAAAAGTAATCCCCATCCCATTTAACAGGGTGTGCAGATATTTTAGCCAGGGGTATGTTCTTACTCCTGAATGCTCTAATTGCTCTACTAGGCAATCCGTCGTTTAGGTTGCTTCTTGCTGATCCAGTAGCCTTAGCCAGAATCTTGCTAATGCCAGTTTCCCAGCAGTCTTTATGGAGCTAACCCCTGTTTCAGCCAGTACCACCCCTCCTGGGACACTGTTTCCAACTCTCAGGGCCCATCACAAAAAATAATTTTGTGCTCTTTCAGTGGCCTCTAGGTTGGGGAACGGGACTATTTCCAATCCAAACACTGCCATGGACTGAGTCTTAGCAGTGTAAGCTTGCAAAATAGTGGAAATCGGGACTCCCCTGGAGACATTTAGTGCTTTAAGAATTTGGCCTGAGATTCTTGCCATTTTTGTTGCCCTTGATTTTGTATGTAGGGTCCACGTGCCAGTTTTTGAAAAGGTAATACCCAGGTAAACGAAGTTCTTAACCGTTACAAAAAAAAATCCCCTCTATTTCCCAGCTTGGCTTTGTGTTCTTGACCCCAATACTCATAATTTGTGACTTCTCAACGTTTACACTCAACCCATTTAATGAACAATAATTTAACATTTTCCTGATTTGTCCCTTCAAGCCCTTCTCAGTCTGCGAAATAAGGACCACGTCGTCCGCAAACTGCAAAAGGTGCAAAGGATACACCTTTACTCTTGGCGGATAACTTTCACCCTTACTTAAGTACCTCAACATATCCACCACAAAGAGATTAAAGAGTAAAGGGGCCAGTACGCATCCCTGTCTTACCCCATGCCTGACTGGGATAGGTGCACTGAACCCCTTCCTTCCACCTAACTTTACTTGGGTTACGTTATCAGTATGAATTTAGATCCAAGTTAATCCCAAACCTCTTCAGTTTTTCCCACAATAAATTCTGGGGAACTGAATCAAAGGCTTTAGTGAAGTCTATAAATCCAAGGTATAACTTCCATTTCCTGATTTTAGTATACTTAAAGACTACATGAGCCAGAATAAAGCAACAGTCCAGCGTGGAACGCTTTTTCCGAAAACCAAACTGCTCCCTAGGTATAATCCCGGATTCCTCCACCCACTTTTCCAGATGTAGAAGTAGGGTCTTAGCATATAATTTTCTGGACACTGATAGAAGACTAATTGGCCTATAACAAGCTGGATTGTTACTGTTTCCCTTTTTAAATATGGGAGTTATCCAACTATGTTTCCAAGCTGGAGGGATTTCGCCTGATCTATTTATCTCTTGGAATAATTTGCCTAGTATTACTGCCCACCAGCTTGGATCTGACTTTAGAAGCTCGGAAGTGATGAAATTGGGACCTGGTCATTTGTTATTCCTAAATGCTGAAATCATACTTTAGATAGTTTCAATCAGAAGATTGAAATCCTGGGAAGCTGTAGTTAATTGATGGTTCACTGTAAAGCTTTGACCTATCAATGGTTCCTCATACAAGGAACCTAAGAAGGTTTCCCAGCCTACACTAGGTATGTGGGAGGAATAAAATGACTCGTAGTTATGGTCTTTTTAGGGAGTTTAGAGTTTTCCAAAATTTTATAGCATCCCCCAGCCGAGCAGTTACATTTAATGTAGCCCAGATCTTGCTATAATACTCAAGTTTTTTTCCTTTTTAGGAGGAGCTTATAACCTTTCCTCAAGGAAACCCCTCATTCCCATTTAACCAACAAATCTTGGTTGAATGAGTGTCCTCTTTACCTTCCTACACTCATTATCAAACCAAGTTTTTTCCTTTTGCTGATGGGAATTATTGGGTGTTACAAAGAAAGCCACTTCAAAAAGCTTGAGCAGTTGGATATATTTCACAATCGGGGATTCCCCTGTAGAATTAAACTGAATATCATAAAAAAGGGTCCTCATCTTATCAGACTGATAAAGGTCGTGGACCTCAATAAATAGGTGAATATTCCATTTCCTAGGGACTTGAAGATACTGGGACAAGTCACCATCAGCCTTATTCATATTAGGTGCACCAACTACCCTAAAACTCAGTAATGCATGGTCACTTTCGGGCCTAACAAAGAAATACAAGTTGTCGACCTTCCCCCATGTGATAGCTTCTATTATTATGTAATCAATGATACTGCTGCCTTGGGGTCCTTGAAAAGTAAAGCCTCCCTCCATATCATCCTGCAATCTACCGTTCAAAATCACCAAACCCAGTTTGAAGAGAAGGCTCAACATTTGGCGTCCCGTAGTACTTACTACTTGATCCTACGATCCCCTACTAGGGATTGCCAAAGGAATATCATAACTACCATCCAGCTCTTTTTCCCTACTTGCCCCTGTTCTAATATTCCAATCTTCCATAAGTATTAGTACTGCCCGAGGATATCAATCACCAAATTTTCCAATATCCTGCTCCAATGCCTCCCAGATGTCTTCCTTATAATAAGGGGAGGTTAAAGGGGGAATATACACATTCAAGATTAGGAACTGGTCACTGTGGGGCAGGTCCAAGAGACCAATCTGGTATTCAGGGTGTACAGAAATAAGGGGGTGATAATTTTGGGCCCACAGGTATTTTATAAAAAGGATCAGTCCTCCTGACACCCGTCCCTTTCTTCCTTCTTTCATACCCCCTTTGAAGTCCGCCTTATAGTTTTCCAAACAGATAGTCTCTCCTACCCCCAGCCAAGTTTCCTGCAAGCAAATCACATCGAACTGACTTAGGAACTCTAACCACTCTGCATCGCACACCTTTTTCTTGCATCCAGTAACATTCCAGGATGCAAATTGCATCGACCCGTTTAGGGACTCATATGGGACTATAGTGTTCTCTAGATTTTCATATTCAGACCCCTTCACCTCACCCCTTACCCCAGGAATATCAGGAACAATTTGGGGGACCAACTAATTGGATCTGATCCACTCTAACCACCGCTACATTACTTCTGTATGATTCTGTTTGCTTCTTAGATGACAACACAGGTTCTCCCAAACTTCCCCTGTCCTGGCACAGCCCACCGCCTGCCACAAACTGGTCTCTTGTGTGTGTGTGTGTTCCTTCCTCTTCTTGGTCTAAGAACTGTGCTTTGGTTAGGACTTCCACATTATACTCAAGTCTATATGGGGTCAGCAGGTGGTCTGGCTTTGGCGCTCTATAATCCATGGTGTCAAGGTGGAGCATCGCCTTAACTTTATTTCATCTGTATACTATCAGGTCTTGTTCTATTACGGGCAGTTGTTTGAACGTACTGTCCACCTGCACCATAGCCTGGTCCCCAGTGTTGGCTACCAAATAGTTCCCAATAAGGTTGGCTAGACTCTTTTTCTTATCTATTTGGGCCAGCTTACTCCCCTTCTCTGGGGAGGGGCCTTCCTCTGGAACATTATTGTCCAGCGGGATAACAAGGTTCTGGGCCCCAATTGCGAGATCCTGTACTTTGCTATCTTTTCAAACTCCCATATCAGGGACATAATTTTGGAGCCCTTCTTCCATATGCACATCAACTATTTTGTCCGGAGATAGTCTTTGGTATGGCATCCCTTGGTCCTTTTATAGGCTCTTCGTAATGAGTTCTCAACCGAGCTATATCCCTTTTGGGGGACTTAAAGCTCGAGTATTCATATCCCTTGGGAACCTCTAGCTCTTCTCTTTTCCCAAGCGGCATAGAATTTGGGGAAGATATTTGAAAATTATCGTGTCCTTCCTTTGTCTCCACTATCCCTAGGGCTTGCTGGTAGCTTATGACCCTATCTATAGATAGACCTCTAGCCTTAAGATCTTTCCTCTCAAGGAAGATTCTTTCTGGTATAGTTGTTGAGGTAAACGTTACTTTCAAATAATAACCCCACTTTCCTGGGGAGAGATACACGGCGTCCTTAAGGACACTTTCCTCCACTTTCCACCTCAAAAGCTGGGCTAAATTGGATACAATGTCACCTAGGGTGTCCCACTTGGGGGTTCTTCCCCCTTGGTCTGGACCTACCATTAGGTAGATTGCAGAGTTGTCTACTATCATATGCTGTTTTTAGGGTAATTTCTTGCGAGAACCAGCTAACCATTAATTCCTAACAGATTTCATCTATGTTAGTTCCTATTGAGGGTTTCTCCATCTGGGGGGGGGGGGATAATCTGTATTTTCTCTCCCTTGTCCCCTCTTGGAGCAGCATGTTCCAATTTGCTAGATATCATCTAGTTGTAATTTGACTCTAGTTAATGCAACACTCATATTAGAGAGTTTTGAAAACAAAGCCACCACTGTCTGGGCTATCAAAGTCGTTTGACTAATGAGATACTCTTTAATAGAGAACTCTGGTTCCTTCTCCAAGTCTAAGAAATTGAGAGGACCCTCCCCGTTATCTTCAACATCATTTATGTACTTTTCTGCCAAGACAGCATATCTATTCCTGGAAACAAGGCTGAGTATCCTCCATACTACCACACTTTTGCACTTTCACTGGAATATCTTCGGCAAAGGAAAAAGGTGACAAGTCCCTACTTCTTTTTCTATCCATGTCCCTAGGTTACAACTAGCAACTAGTGAACAAACCTATCCCACCCCCCAACAAAACCAACAAAGTCCCCCACTAGGCCAAAATTGAATCCCACAAGTAAGAGGAGGAGGGGACTCCGGCCACAAGGGCGACACCCTTGAACTCTCGCCCTTCGGCTCGCTCCATGGCTCACGCCCTGGAGTAACCAATCCCTTTTCTTCCTGCAGGCAGATGGCTCGGACCCCGCTCCTCGGCGTCCCCACCTTCCCTCGACAGGCAGGTGAGTCTCTCACTAGTCAATCAGCTGGGCAGCGGCTCCGCCTCAGCAGCCCCACATTCCACAGTGCCCATGCATCTTTATTATACACCTTTATAAAAAGCAACAGCTCCACCAACTTGGCCCCCAGTCTCAGGCGGTGTAGTGAGCAAATGTCCCCCGCCATGGAGAACACCCGCTTGCTGGTGACACTCGTTGGTGGGCAGGAAAAGAGACCCATGGCCACTTTGGACAGGGCTGACCACACATTGGTCTTGCTGGTGCAGTAGGCAAAGGGATCATTGCTGGGTTCGGTGCACGGCTCCTCCTCCAGGTAGTTCTCCTCTGCTGCTGAGGTGCTGTCATACTCCCTCATGTAACTCTGCCTGGGCACCACCTCCACCACTGCCCTCAGCCACACTGCCTGCCCTGCTGTGCACAAACCCTGTCTCTTATACACATCTAGATGTGTATAAGAGACAGCCCTCATGTAACTCTGCCTGGGCACCACCTCCACCACTGCCCTCAGCCACACTGCCTGCCCTGCTGTGCACAAACCCATGCTCACCAGAGTGCCCTGTACATACGAGCTGCTTTGCTGCTGGCAATAAGGGTGCTGCTGCTGCTCAGTCTGCTTCTGGTGATGCTACTGCTAGGGTTGGGGGCAGGGATATACCCCGCTGTCTGAAAGGGGTGGCTTCTCCCACTTCCACCATCCCTAGGGGCGTCCTTCTGCTGCTGCTGTGCACTCTCAATGGCCTGCTCTGCCTGCTGCACCATTTCCACCAGGTCACCCTTCCAGTGCCCATAGAGCGCTGTCTGGCATGCCACACTGCCCTTGACCCTGGGGTAAAGTATAGTTGCCAAAATGTATTCGTCCCACTGCAGGAGCTCATTGAACTGTGCCTTCATCCCTGCCTTCAGCTGCTGAATCAGGTCAACCTCCTCATCTGACAGCTTCCTGCCCTGAGGGGCACAATCATGCCCCATGAGAATCTCCTCCAGCCTCCTCAGGAGACTCTGGACCAATGGTGGCAGTGGAGGAGCTGATGGTCTCCATCACGGCCAGTAATGGTCTGAGCATGAAGACCATGTGAGCCAGGATCTCCCATTCTGCCCCATCATACTATAGAGAATACCCTCCGCAAGGTTGACACACGAGAAACCTGGGGGACCTCGAGGAGGGCACCCCTGGCCAAACGCAGGGACTGATCCAGGATCAGGTGGATGAGGTGGTCCTGCAGATAGGCTGGGCCCAGGTCATTTAGGGCTTTAAAGGTCAACACCAACACCTTGAGTTGGGCCCAGAAGACTATCGGCAGCGAGTGCAGAGAGTGAAGCACCAGAATGTGCTTGCATTGGCCCATCCCTGTGAGGAGACGAGCCGCCGCGTTCTACACCAGCTGCAGTCTCTGAACCAGCACCAAGGGTAGCCCCACGTAGAGTGCAGCAAATGGCAAATGAGATTTAATGTGGACAAGTGAAAAGTGATGCATGTAGGGAAAAATAATCCAAACTATGTGTACGTACACAATGCTGGGTACTAAGCTAGGAGTTACCACTCAGGAAAAGGATCTGGGAGAGGTTGTGGACAATACAATGAAATCCACAGTGCAGTGTGCAGCAGCAGTAAAAAAGCAAACAGAATGTTAGGAATTATTCAGAAGGGGATAGAGAATAAAACTGAGGATGTCATAATGCCTCTATGCAAATCAGTATTGGTGTGCAAACAGATCACGGTTCAGGTTCGGTCTGGTCGTTCAGTTCGGTTGTTCGGTTCAGTCACCGAGTTCAGGTTCAGTCGTTCGGTTCGGTCAAATTCCGTTCAGTCGTTTGGAAAAAGGTATTGCAAGATCCTCTGATTGTGCCGGAAAATGGAAATTGGAGTGTGTGCGGAGCTTGTGTGGGTGAGAGCGTGTGTGTTGTGGATGGCTCGGTGTTTGGTTTTGTTTCATGTGTTTTGGCTGTGTGGTGTGTTGGTTTGACTGTTGGTTTTGGTTTGGCTGGTTGGTTAGTGTTAGTGGGTGACTGTTGGCTGTCTGTTGTTGGTTTAAAAAAAATAATGAAGAAGAGTGTTCTAATTAAACGCCGGGGGGCCAAGGTGGTGCTCCCGGAGCCAGTGGAGGAGGAGGAGGTCGCTGCCCCAGCTCCTGGACATTCGGTGGTGGTGGCTGGCTCCCCTGATGAGGTTCAACTGGGCACAGAAGGTGCTGCCAGGTCTGTAAACTTTTTTTTTACTTTGAGGACAAGAAAGGCTCTATCCGTTAGAGCGAGCTCACTGGCATGCGGGTGTGTGTGTGGGTGGTGGGCATCAGTCAGGCACAAACAGTGGGCATCAGCAGGTGGCAGTGGATGTCTGTCACAGAGAGAGTGGGTACTGTAGTGTGGGGGGCTCTTCCAGCAGTCAGCTATTATTTTCAGAGAAACATGGTCTGTTAGGAGGTATCCAGTCCAGGAGATTCTGGGGATCGAGGGCCTCCATGTAGTGTTCGATTTGGCTGGGGGCAATCTCGGGGTGCTGCTGGTGTACCGGGCCCCTTCCTGCCCAGTAGCATCCCTTGCCGCTCTAGTAGAGCTGGTCTTGGAAGTGGTGCTGAACTCCTCCAGGACTTTGGTCCTGGGGGACTTCAATACCCATGTCAATACCGGTCTTGTGGGAGCAGAGCAAGAGTTCATGGCAGCCATGGCAAACATGGGTTTGTCCCAAGTTATTATAAACATAAACATTTATATATAGCACCAGAAATGTACCTGGGGCTTTACAGAGAATAAAATAGACACGGTCCCTGTCCGAGAGCTTACAATCTAAAGACAGAGGGAGGGGAGACAGGGAAGGGGGAACGGAGGGAGAGACAAGGAATGCAACATTCACGAGGATGCAAGAACTCAGGTACACATTCTTGGCTTGGTTACAGTAAATAGGAGATTGCAGATAACAAGTAGGGGATAATCCTGGATGGGGGTGATTAGCAGGAGTTAGGAAAGGCGGAGCAGAAGAGGTGGGTTTTGAGGAGGGACTTGAAGGTGTGGAGGGTGGGGGCAAGGCGGACGAGGGCAGGGAGGGAGTTCCAGGCATGTGGGGGAGTGGGGAAAAAGGGACGAAGGTGGTTGGAGGAGCAGGGGAGGCGTGGGAGGGTGAGGGAGGGGATGGAAGAGGAGCGGAGTGCTCAAACGGGTTCGGAGGGAGATCAGAGCAGAGAGGTAGGGGGGAGCAAGGTTATGAAGGGCTTTGTAGGTGAAGACAAGGAGCTTGTACAGAATACGCTCAGGAAAGGGAAGCCAGTGGAGGGAGGTGAGGAGAGGCTGCACATGGTCAAAGCGATGGGCTAGGTGGATGATCCTGGCAGCACAGTGTTGAACAGAGATGAGGGAAGCAAGGTGAGAGCGGGGAAGGCCAGCGAGGAGGAGGTTACAATAATCAAGGCGTGAGATGACTAGGGCGTGGATGAGAGTTTTGGCAGAGGAGACAGACAGAAAAGGGCAGATCTTAGCAATGTTGTGGAGGGAGAAGCAGCAGGATTTGGCCACGAAGTCAATGTAGGATTTGAATGTGAGGTGCAAGTCGAAGATGAAGCCCAAGCTACGGACTTGGGGGACAGGGAGGATGGAGACCCTGTGAATGGCAATTGACAGGGAAGAAGGAGAGGATGGATTGGGAGGGAAGATAAGGAGTTCAGTTTTAACCATGTTCAGTTTAAGTTGGTGTTTAGACATCCAGGCGGAGATATCGGAAAGACAGTTGGTGAGACGAGCTTGGACAGAGGGGGAGTGGGAAGGAGTGGAGAGAGAGAGTTGAGTGTTGTCGTCAGCGAATAGGTGGTATTGGAAACCATGGGAAGCAATGAGGTTGCCTAGGAACTTGGTGTAGATAGAGAAGAGGAGAGGGCCAAGGACAGAGCCTTGGGGAACCCCTACTGAGAGGGGCAGGGAGGAGGAGGGAGAGGAGTTAGGAAAAGAAACATTGAAGGAGCAGTCAGAAAGGTAGGAGGAGAACCAGTCGGGGACAGAGTCCCGGAATCCCAGGGAGTGAAGTGATTGAAGCAGGAGCGAGTGGTCAACAGTGTCAAAGGCAGCAGAGAGATCAAGGAGGACAAGAACAGAGTAGAGGCGGTTGGATTTAGCCACAAGAAGATTGTTGGTGATCTTAGCAAGAGCGGTTTCTGGCCTTGAGGCGGGTGATCCGGTAGTGGGGGATATGAGGGTTACGCCCTTGTCGTGGACAGCTCATTACCTCCTACAGGCCAGTCTCTCAGCACACCATTTCTAGAAGGGGAATGGACCAGTTAGGTTGGTCCGCCCTCAGAGGCTGATGGAACCTCAACGGTTCCAGGAGGCCCTGGGGGAGTTAACCTTAGATCTTGACGGCCGCTCCGTTGATGGACTTGGAATATTTTGCTCAGGGAGGCATTGACAGGGTGGCTCCGAGATGTCTCCTACCTCTGTTTCATCACCGCGGGGCCCCTTGGTTTACTGAGGGGCTGAGGTGTATGAAACAGACAGGTAGGCGACTAGAGTGACACTGGCATCGGACTCGTTCTGAATTTGACCGTCTTCTCCATAGGGCCCATTTGCGGTCCTATGTGGAGGCTGTGAGGAAGGCAAAGAAAGAATTCTTTGCCATCCTCATAGCATCTGCAAAGTTGTGTCCAGAGGAGCAGTTCTGGGTGGTGCGGGGGCTGGTCAGTCTGGCCTCCCTCCACCTGGACAGTGACCTGTCCCAGGTCTGCTGTGAGGGGTTTGCCACCTAATTTGCAGACAAGATCGCTTGGATCCAGAGCACCTTTGACACTGGATTAGGGGCAGTAGAGGTGGAGCATGAGGTGATGGAGGCCCTGTCTGGTCCATCTTTTGGGGATGAATTTCAGGAAGGGATGCTAGCCAATGCTGTGGATGTCCTGGGGTCTGTTAGAGCCACCAGTTGTGAATTAGATCTATGCCCGTCCTGGTTGGTGAAAGCCTCCAGGGAGATGTGATGGAGGCCCCGTCTGGTCCATCTTTTGGGG
>QEPC01006805.1:3830215-3843232 GCA_003113815.1 Sphenodon punctatus
CCTTCCAGCCCCGCATGGAATTCTTTTCTTATATTTCTAGAAAGGGTTGAAAGGAACTGTCATTCAGAGGGGGAGGGTTCTTTTTATACCAGAGGAACTCAAGACCATCATGTGGTCTATTATTTGAGCAGGCTGAGCGCGCACAACCCAGTTGTGAGAGTGTTGGGAGCCATCTCGAAGAACCTTCTTTACAAGGTAGCAACCTTCTGATCAACACATAGGGAGGAGCTGTTTGTAAACAGCCTTATCTCCCTGCCCAATCCAGTGTCCATCCTGCTGCTGCTGCTGCAGTACTACTAGAAGGCAGAGGCAGGTGAGGGATGGGATCTGGAGCCAGGGAGGGGAGGAAGAATCACTTTCTGGGGGAGAAGCTGGCTGCAGCCTGCTGCCCAGCCAGGCAAGTGCGGGAGTGGGGCCATGTGCGGCCGCACATGTGGCACATGCCTGGGTCCGGCCCTGCTGGTGAGGGTAATCAGCAGGGGCAATTGCCCCCCGGTCTCAAGGAGGCCGTCGTTCACCCCCTGCTGAAGAAGTCATCTTTGGATGTGGACGCACTCGTCAGTTATTGACGTGTCTCTAACCTTCCCTTTTTAAGGAAGGCTATCGAACGGGCAGTGGCGCTGCAGTTCCAGGTTCATCTTGACAGCATCGGTTTCCTTGACCAATTTCAATCGGGGTTCCACCCTGGCTATGGTACAGAGATGGCACTGGTGGCCTTGGTGGATGATCTCCGCAGAGAGATGGACGCAGGACGCTCAACACTTCTGATCCTGCCAGATCTCTCAGTTGCCTTTGACACGGTGGACCATGGGCTGCTGTTGAGACGATTGCGAGGCCTGGGGGGTCTGGACGGGACTGTCCTTGGATGGTTCCAAACATTCTTCTCAGGGAGAAGCCAGTGGGTTGTCCTGGGGGCTGAATCTTCCAGTCCCCAGGCCCTGGATTGTGGCATTCCACAAGGTTCTATTCTGTCTTCATTAACGTTTAATGTATATATGCAGCCCTTGGGCAAGATTGTGAGAGGGTTTGGTGTGTGTTGCCACCAATATGCTGATGACACCCAGCTTTACCTCTCCTTTTCAACTGACCCAGGTCCTGCCGTCTCAGCACTGTCCCAACGTTTGGAGGCCGTGGCGGATTGCTTACAGTAGAGCAGACTGAAACTCAATCCCAAGAAGATGGAAGTGATGGTGGTGGGTAGGGCGAGGGAGGTGTTGGCTCCCCTCGTAGAGGGGGTCTGCCCTCCTGTAGCTCAGCAGGTTCGGAGTCTGGGAGTACTTCTGGATTCAGACCTCCACCTAGATCAACAGGTGGAGTTGGTGGCTAAGGCTGCCTTCCACCAGCTGTATCTGGTGCGGAGGCTGCATCCATATATTTCCAGACCCGGCCTGGCCACCCTCATCCATGCCTTCATCACTTCAAGGCTGGACTACAGCAACACGCTCTACGTGGGGTTTCCCCTGATGCTGGTTCAGAGGCTGCAGCTGGTGAAGAACGCGGCAGCTCATCTCCTGATGGGGACGGGCTGACGGGAGCATATCACTCCTGTGCTCCGCACGCTGCACCGGTTGCCTATAGCGTACCGGCCAGATTCAAGATGCTGGTCTTGGCCTATAAAGGCCTATACGATCTTGGCCCTTCATATCTCAGGGACACCTCACCTTATACGCCCCAGAGTGACCCCTTCGATCTGCTGGGGGCGCCTTCTTGGAGGTCCCCCATGTAAAGTGAGGGGCCACGATGGAGAGGGTGTTCTCAGTGGCAGGGCTGTGACTATGGAACTCCCTCCTGGAGGAAGTCTGTCTGGCCCCAAATTTGTTGGCCTTCCAATGGGCCTGCAAAACTTGACTGTTCTTCCAGGCCTTTGGTGGAGGGGAGGGTGAATTGGGTTAATAGGTTGGGGGGTGGGGTGGTTTTTTAAAAAATGTTTGAATTTTCTTTGTTTTATTGTTGTTTTAAATTGTTTTTATGCTGTAAGCCACCCTGGGATGCCATGGGCTTGAGGGGGTGGCTAAGAAATATATATAAATAAATAAATAAATAAATTTAAAAGCTCCCTGCATGACTTTTCTCAAAGTGCGTTTTCCAACCCGCTATATTGGGCCGCTTGTCTAAAAGCAGCCTTACAGTAGCTCATGATGCTAAAACATGAAGAACTTGACCGTAACCCCACTTTATCTCCCATCTCTTTGCTATTCAGCAGCTCCAAGCACTGTCTTTCAGCTAAATGGTAATGGAAACAAAGACATGGAATGCAATTTAGAGGAAGGGTAATCCCAAATTCATCCACCAGAAAGTAAAGGAAAAGGACTACAGTGAATTAATAAAACCGAAAGAGCCAAAAGAAGGATAGGGGAGGGTCAAGAGCCAGTGTGAGGAGGGTAGACTGAAAATACAGAATGGTTGCAGAATTTGGGCTTTATACTGGAGATGGTGTGAACTGAGACCCAACACTGGGTGTTTATAGACATTCAGCCAGCATGCTGGCTGCACGTCTTTGGGCCAGGGGACTGCCCCCTTCCGGGTCAGGTTGGGGAACAGAATGGAATAAATGTTTCCCTGACACGATTGGCCAGGGAGGGGGCAGGGAGAAACATGTGTCTGGCTGACCTTGCCCCCACGCTGTGGCCAGCCCCCTTCCATAATGGGTAGTCATGGCTACCAATAACAGACAGCATGGCTGGTGGCCCTGGTAACCCCCCATGCCGGGGCTGGGTTGAAGCAGAAACAGACATGCCCACCTGATTCGGCCCACTATGGCCTACCTGGGTGGCCCTTGGGCCCAGACTGTGGGCCTGGTTCCTTCCAGGACCATGTTTCTGGGCCAGCTGCCTACCCCACCAGTGTCTGTACCAGGCCTACATCTAGTGGCCCGGAAGCAGACATGCAGGTGAGGTGCTGGCCCAGGCAAGCCAAACCATGCCAACCTCATGTCTAATGCCTATTAACACTCACTGTCTCTGCAAACCCAGAGCTAGCCAAGTGCAGTGATCAGAGCATCAGGACACTGCTTTTGTGTGTGTAAAATCTTCCCGTACAGTCATTTTTGCACTCCCACAAGACTAATTATTATAAAAAAATCTGTCATTTCTTTGCAACGGTCCACAGCTTAACTAATTTAAAAATGCAAATGAATGCTAAATTGCATTCAAATCCAAATTGTCTCACTCTGCCTCGAGAAGAGCAGGATGCTGCAGACAGAAGTGCTGGGGCAGAAAATCAATCTTGAGGGCTTGGGGTAATAATCTAATAAACTCTGGTCACGTTTTGCAGTGTCATGGGAGAAACTCAAGTTATCCAGGAGCCATGTGATTAGTCACGGACCTTCTTCCCCCATTCCAGAAGAGAAGGCTGCCTCCTTCACCTCGTTCTACTGGATCATTCATATTCAAGGTAACTCAAAGTACTTCACAAAGTCATGTTAGGATGTATTCACATTTGTCACTGAGTTTTGGGTAGGGCTTCCATTAGAACTAAAAATAGATAGTTCAGGAGTAGGGAACCTTGGGCCCCGAGGGCCAAATATGGCCTGCAGATAGTTTTTTTAGCCCCTTTCCTGGATCTGGCCACAGGCTCCAATTCCTACCCTCAAACACTGAAAGATTTACCTCAGGATAAGAGAGTAGAGATAAAGGCATGAACACAAGGCCAGGGCACAGATCCATGATCTGATCAGGACCCTTCTCTTCCTGAGTGCACTGCTTAAGCCTCCTCTGCGTCCAACTTCGATGTGGCCCTTGGAGCTTAATTTTCAAAGTGGCCTCTAGGAAGATACAGGTTCCCCACCTCAGTGGTTAACTGAGGATACTGATTAATACCACTTTTCCATTGCCATATAACCAATTTGCTGTGTAATTAATTAATTCATGTACTGTTTTTCTGTGTTCCATCATTTTTGGTTTTCCTTCTGGACTAAGAGCATCCAACAGATTCAAACCAGGTATCCAATGGGAAACTGAATTAAAACAGAAACCAGTGTTTGGGGATAATCAAGAAAGGAAGTATGGGCAAGCAAAACTAGCCAGTAACTACAGAACAGATGGAAAAACGGAATGTGGCAACACGGGAAACAGCGCAAAGCAATAACATGGTAATAGGGTATCTCATTGGTTAATAAACAGTTACTGCTCAGTAACTGGTTGCTATCAGTTGGGTGGGTTAATACAAATCTGAAAGTTACCAGTATCTACATGTATAACTGTTTCAGATCTAGTTGCTATCTTCTTGGAAGCTTTGACCTGGAGGAGGTGGGACAAAGGGGATCTCCACATGGTTACCCCTCCTTTGGAATGTTGTGACACCATGATGTCCAAAGGGGGTGGTGGCCATGTCAGAAAGAAGGTTGGACAGCATCTCCTCTCCCCTTTCCAATGAAGCTCCACCCCTTAAAGATTTCCTCAGGTTATCCAGGTGCCCATGGAAAATCCAGAGACTCTGGGTCAAACCTGGTGGAATAGTAACCTTAGCAGCAGCAGCCCCAGACCCATGCTGACATGTTTATGTGAACACACAAAAAGCAGCTTCCTTCTGGTCTGCCAGCTGCATCTTCTCCAGTAGGGGTGGGACTTGGTGGAAAATATCGAATACCGGTTTTATCTCGGATTATCGGATTAAACTGGTATTACCGGTATCGGAATTTTCCCCATTGAAATCAATGGGGAAGTTTTCCCATTGAAATAAATGGGAGAAAAACCCCAAAATACCTGTAATAAGACAATATGTCTCTTGTAAAGATTCAATGACAGTTTCACTTCTTTCCTTAACCGCTAACCACCAGACTACAGTAGTCCCAGCAGCCAGTGCCAGGGCCAGGGAGCACCAACACTACTACATTTTTTTTCCCTTTAAAAATAGTGGATTTTTCCACAGCACTCAAAGTCATCATCAAATCAATCAGAAATCAGATCACAGCAACTGCCAGCGGAGGACACTTGCAGAGTGGCACGTCAGTCAAGCACGCAGTTTAGTTTGCAAGTTAGTGATGGCTCCGAATCGATGACCAACTGTACATTAGCCAATACATATCAGCAACAAGCCTCCACTAGCCAGTGGCACAGTGCCACTTTATATTTGTTTGGCAAATTTGACACACAACAATCTTAAAACTTTTTTTCACAGCACACAAAAGAGTAAGACAGAACCAAACAAGAGCAATTGTTCTATCAACCGCTAGGGGATACTCATGCAACGCCATATCTCCACAATGCCACTGCCAACATCATTGGCAAACATCCAAAATTCTGTGCAACCACAAAATGACTAACACGAGTACACATACATTATTACATACATGGCAACAACTAGATTCAAAACCTATTGTGTCCCACTCCCTGGGTTCCCCATGATGATCCACATATTTCCAATGCCAACATTTACAACCATACCTTACCAACAGTGTTTAAATAAATATTTAATCATAGCCAAATCCATTACTATCCCTAAATCGACCCCCTATAGCAAATAATGTCAAAATGAACTGTTTTTTGTTTTTGCCATTTTGGTGTCCCGGGATCCCCTCAAATCACCCACAACCACATATTGGCAATGCCAACAGTTCCAATGACAACACAATGAACACAGTGTCAATCAATCCCAAATTTAGTGAGACCCACAAATAAACCCTCTCTCCCCCCATTTGACCATAACCCCAACTATGGGCACAGGCAGTGGATGGGATGGGACCCCCAGTAAGAGCCTGTTAAGCCATGCTACTGGGGGGATAGAGAGCCTTCTGTGGTCCCATGCACTGTCTTTCCCCCAACCAGACCCCCAAAATAGATCACATTGCCATCCCCTACCTTTTTCCTGAACCTCCAAGTCCTTGATTTTCGTGTCATCCTAGGCCACCTGTAGTCTTCTGAAGGTGTAGGCTTCAGGACACAAGCCTTCCTTCAGGCTTGGAGAACTGGGAGGACTGAGTTAGCTTCCAGTCCTGTGACAAGCCAAATCAGAAAAGATGAAAGGGAAGAGAAGACCAGGATAAAGGAGAAAAAGGAGGGAAAAGGGTTTTCTTTGGTTCATGAGAAGAGGAAGGGGAAGATGGGTTTTCAGTGGAGAACAGGGGAAAGAGGACTCCGTTGTTGTTGTTGTCTGCAGCTTTCTCTTCTGCCCATTTTTTTCTACTTTCTGCAACGTCCACAGGGAGAGTGATGTGAGGTGTGAAATCTGACGAGATCTCGGAGGGGAAAAGAAAGCAAAAACAGCAAGTTAGGTTTTACTGCTGCTGAGATGTTTGAATTTTATTTTGGACACAGAGAATGAAGATCTAATTTAGCACCTTTGTGGATCTGTCTCCAAAGAGGAGGTTCCAGACCCTCCCAATCCCCATACCATCACTTACCTAATGTTATCCGACAGGAGCACTCATTTTTTCATGATCTCTTCTGGACTGCCTGTAGTTTTCCATGTTCTAGGCTCCAGACACAGAGGGCCTAGTTATTTCAGAGGCTCAGCAGAAACACCTACTAAAGTCAGGAAACTCTAATGCGTCGTGAAGTGCACTGGTGGGGAGTGGCTGGCAGTAAAATATTGCATTCTTGTGTTGCCGTTGAGGTCCAGGACCATTGCTGTGACCATTTCATGTCACTGTTGAAGTCTGAACTTCAGTTCTGGAGGCCTCCAAATGCAGTGGAATATCAAGCCACAGTAGGCCAGCCTCTACAACCACACTGTAGGCTGAAGTCCCACCACGTCTGGAGGTGCAGTGGTGGTGGGGACCCATCAGATGGCTAAGGGGGGCTGGGATGGAGTTTAGGGGGGAGAGGAAGAGTGAGGTTGTGGGCACGTCCCTGCCCCCAAGAAGAGGTTCTGCCCTCCCAATGCCCTCTGCACCTCTTCTTGGGGGTGGGTAAAGTTTTGCCTGCTGTCACGGAGTTGACAGCATGTGCTGGAGGAACAGACTTGCTCCTTGTGGGGGGATGAGGTGTGGGGGTTTCTTGTGGGGCCCCCGCCCCCAACCCCAAGAAGAGGTTCCTCCCTCCCAATGCCCTCTGCACCTCTTCTTGGGGGTGGGGGCGGGCAAAATTTTGCAGTTTTGTGTGTGGGTGGGACCAGGTGTCCTGTGCGGGGCCCCACCCTCACAAAGAGGTTCTACCCTCCCTCTGGGTGGAACTCTTCTTGGGGGGGGTGTTGCATGAGAGCAAAGAAGGGGGTGTGCCAGGGTGGTTGTGTGCCCAGGTGGGCTGGAGCAAGCGTGGGCTGGCTGGAGGAGAAGCTCCTTAAATAGCTGGCATGGAAAGGGCCCTGCTGGGGTGGTCCACTCCAGTGTGGTGTGGAAAGGGCCCTGCTGGGGCGCTCCACTCCAGTGTAATGTGGAAAGGGCCCTGCTGGGGCGCTCCACTCCAGTGTGTGCCACAGTATGGAAGGGGAGCTGGGGTGGAAAGGGCCCTTCTGGGGTGCTCCACTCCAGTGTGGTGTGGAAAGGGCCCTGCTGGGGCATTCCACTCCAGTGTGTGCCATGCTATGTATGGGAGGGGGACTGGGGTGGAAAGGGACCTGCTGGGGTGCTCTGCTCTATGTATGGGAAGGGGTTTGGGGTGGGAAAGGCCCTGTTGAGTTGCTCCACTCCAGTGCAGTGTGGAAAGGGCTCTGCTGGGGCATTCCACTCTAGTGTGTGCCACCCTATGTATGGGAGGGGGGCTGGGGTGGAAAAGGCCCTGCTGGGGGCCTGCACTCCAGTGTGGTGTAGAAAGGGCCATGCTGGGGTGTTCCACTCCAATGTGTGCCATCCCTTCCAAGAGGCTGGGGTGGAAACCACAAGCCTCCCCCAACCTCCACCCTCCTCCACGCACACAGAGCCACTCTCCTTCACCCTCTCGTGCTCCTCCCAAGAGGCTGGTCGGAGCGCGAGAGGATGAAAGGGGGTGTGTGTGTGTGTGTGTGTGTGTGTGTGTGTGTGTGTGTGTGCACTAGGGGTGGGACATCCGGGGAAATACCGGGTACCGAATTTACCGGTTCCCGGATTTCAAAATACTGGCATACCAGATTAATACCGGCATACTGGTACCGGTTTTTCCTCCATTGATTTCAATGGGGAACTGTCCCCATTGAAATCAATGGAGGGGAAAAAAAAACCTCCCGCCTCCCCTGTCCAGGCTGTGTGGGTGGAAGGGGAGACACCCCCCCACTCACCCTGCCCAGCCTGGTTTTTTTTTTTTTTTTTTTAAAGTTCCCTAAGTCTCTGGGCTCCAGGCCGGGGCCGTCGCCAGCGACCCAGAGCCCGCACCGGCAGGTAAGTGTACCAGTCCCAAACCCAGAAGTTCCCCGGAAGGCCTAGTATGTGTCACTAGCATGCTGAAGCCAGTAGCCACAGCAGAGCTGAAGCCGGCTGCCAGATCGCCACCGCCGCCACCCGGAACTGAAGCCAAGGTACTGGGTGATCCCTGGGTGGGTGAGGTAGGGTGATCCCTGGGGTGGGGTGGGTGTTAAAACACCCCCCCACCCCAGGGATCAATGGGACTGGTACACTTACCTGCCGGTGCGGGCTCTGGGTCGCCGACGGTGGCCCGGAGCCCAGGGACTTAGGCAAAAAAATTTTTAAAAAAAAATCCAGGCTGGGCAGGGTGGGTGGGGGGGGTATCCCTCCTTCCACCCACACAGCCTGGATGGGGGAGGGAAAGTGTTTGGGTTTTTTTCTGTGTTTTTTTTTACATTGCGGCCATTCATTTGAATGGCCGCAATGTAAAAAAAATCCGGCACAGGGGGAATCTGGTAATTCCTCTGGATTACTGGGGTAATCCGATACTGCCGGTACACAAAAAACCCGGCAGTATCGGATACCGGATCATCCGGTAGTCCCACCCCTAGTGTGCACACTGCACGCCACATGCCCCACAGGAATCTGCTGGGGATCCAACAGAGAAACCACAGTGGGGCTCTGAAACAATTCCTAAAAGAGCTCTGAATACCAAATACCTTCTTGCCCTTCCTGGTGGAATGAGGTTGAAGGACGGAATACAAATTCTCGGTGGCTGACAGACACCAAAGTGGACGACGAATAATAAATATCTATGGAAAAAAATAAATTTGAATGGGAAGGAAGTAGTACTTCTCTACTACTTTTCCCTGGTGGAATGGTTGGACTGGGAACAATTGTTGCCATGCTGCAGTTTAAGCGCAAACCAAGGGCTGCTGTTGCAGTCTCGCCAATGCCACTGCTGACCAATTTTGAGGCTGATGGAATTGCCTGCATCTTGTCAGGATGGACACAGGTGCAGGGGAGTGAAGATAGCAGCAGATGATTTCCACGGGCTAGGCAATCAACATCATCTGGCCCTATGTCAAGGGTATCGCCCTCCATGAAGCAAAGAAGAGGGGGAAGTTTGGTCTTGAGAAAGACCAACTGTTCCACAGTTTTCAGGTCCATTTTGGAACAATGGGGACTGATGTTGTCTCCAGCCACACTAAATATCCACTCCAACAATACACTCGTGGGAGGACACGAGATTTACCACAATGCTACCTTTGCAAGAGGGGGCCACACCTGCATTTTCTGGGCCCAGTAGGCCAAGGGGTTGGTGTCAGTAGGGCAGGAGGGCTCAGGAAGATATTGGGACACAAATGTATCTGCCATATCCTATTGCTCCGCAGCCCGCTCCCCATCATCTGCCGCCTCCTCTACCATGGCTGCCAGCCCAGAAGACCACAAGGTGGATCTGCCCCCACTTGTAACTCCTGTAGAAATGGTAGTTGCCTCTGACAGCGGGGACACCTGCACTGGACAATACAGTTGCACCTCATCAATGAACTTGGCCCTGTTGCTATTGAAGGATTCAACATGTGAGGTCATGGTCTTCTTGACCCAGGGGTCAAGTAGCATGACTAGGAAATATGGATGCCTTGCTTTCAAGGTGTTGAAATGCCTATTCAGCTCCTCAACCAATTTCTTTGCCAGTGCCCTCACAGACCCATGCAAGTCAGTGTGAGAGAGCTTGCCTCGCATACGTCGAAGCAGGCTCTTAAAGAGCGGCATCACCTGGCTCAGAGTGGTGACCTCTGTGCTCAGCTCACCAGTGGCTTGGTGAAACGGCTCTAGAACATGCGTAAGCTGCTCCATCACTGTCGATTCCTCCCCGGTCAGTAGTGTTGCTCCAATGCTCCATGACAAGCAAAGGGCATGCAGCATCTCCTGCTCCAGGAGACATTGCATCATCAAGAAGGTAGAGTTCCACCTTGTGGCCACATCCTGTACCTGCCGGTGAAGTGGGGAGGCCAACTCCTCCTGCTTCTCTCGCAGCGCCTGGCTGGCTGAAACTGACCGATGGAAGTATCCAGCAATCTTCTGGGCAGTTTCAAGGAGTGCCTCAAAGCCCTGTGTTCCACTCAAGGCACCTTGAACCACAAGGTTCAGGAGGTGCGCACCACAGCGAATATGAGTATAGCCACCACGATTAATGATTGCAATCTCCCTCGACCCACCCATCCAGCATGCTGTTCACCACTTTGAGTATATTATCTGCCGTGTGCTGGCTGCCAAGCACCTGGGCATGCAACAATGCCACCAATGCTTTCCAGGCAACACCACTCCCCCCAGTGCTACTGCTGCTGCCCACCGCTACGCTGGTGACAGGGACTGGTGACATCTGCCATCAGTGTGTGGTCAATGACAGATATGCGTGAACCGCACTTTTGCTAGTCCACAGGTCCGTGGTAAAATGGACCACAGACCACTCCACATGGGAGAACTCTGCATGGATCCGGGACCGCATCTTCCCTTACAGAGATGGGATAACCTTCAAGCGGAAGGTTTTGTGGCAGGGGACTCTGTAATGGGGCTCCAGCAACTGAAACAGACTTTGGAATCTGACACCCTCAACCAGATTGAACGGCCTCTCATCCAGGGCAATCACTTCCCCAATTGCCTTGGTGATGGCCGCAGCCCATGGGTGGCTGGATGCAAACAACATCTTCTTTTCCCAGAGCGCAGTTACAGTGGGATGAGACAAGGACAGGAATCATGAAGGAGTGGGCCGGGTGAAGTGGCTAGTGCTCCTTCTCTGCAGGGACTGGGTGGTAGGGGTAGAACCGTCACCAGACGGCCCAGAGGTGGCAATTGCAGTGGGAGTGGAAGAGGGTTCCTCCTCCTCTGAACTCTCATCTGCACCCTCTGCAACTGGCATCTCCCCACACCATCGCTTGGTACGGCACTCCGTAGGATCACGTGTGTTCCCGTGGTGCCATCTCAAGTGACTGTGAAGGCCAAAGGTGCCATATCTCATGGAATCAGTGCCACCATGACTGACCTTGGACTTGCAGTGCATGCACACTACCTTTGAGGTATCATCTGCCCAGATATCAAAATGAGTCCACACCCAAGATGTGATCATCTTTGTGCTGGTTCCTGGGAGGGTAGGAGCAGCATGACTGTTGGTCGACCTCTCAATGGTTGTGGTCATAACACTGGAGGAAGGGGTGGTGGTAGCTGGCACAGAAGAGTGTGTGGATGTGGTTGGTGGGACCTAAGCTGGCGCGCTAGGATACATGTTGGCAGGGGGAGAGGGTGGGGAAGCAGGTGCGCTTGAATGCATGTCAGCAGGGGGAGAAGGCAGGGAATCAGGCGTTTGCATGAGAGAAAGTGCCTGCGCTAGGGAGATCTGGGTGCTAGAAGGAGTAGTAGCAGGAGCAGCAGTGGCGGTAGCCAGAGGATGGCCCACTGCACTAGCAGAGGAAGAAGGAGCCCCCTTCTTCTTACTGCTAGTCAGTGTCAGGGAAGAGGAACCACCCTCCCCCCATCTCAGCCTCTTTGGGTCTTTCAAGACACGTCCAGAGCCTGTAATCTTGGGCAAACTTGAGGCTGGTGTGAGAGAGGTTGCCTCCGTCCGGTCTCTCTGCGCCGGACTGAGTCAGCTGCCTAGGAAGAGGCTGGCCTCTTCCAGCACTCCCACTCTTGGTAGGTCTCTCCATTCCTTGACCACTCATATCAGCCGTAACAAAGAAGAGAGGACCACCGGCAACAGAGGATGAGGTATGGTGATGTGTGTGTGCTGATGTGTGTGTGTCTGTGGGGTGGTATCCTAACACTAGAGAACTGGGGTGTGTGTGTGTTAACTAACCAACTGGGGAGACAAAACTAACTAAGTGGGTTTAACTATCCAACGGTGGAGTAACTAACTAAGGGATAGGGGGTGGGGGTGGGGACTAACAGAGAGATGGTGAACTACCTGGGGGGGAAAAAACTAACTAGGTGGAACTAAGTGGGGGCAATTGAGTGGGTCGGGCTAGGGAATGGGAACTACCTAAGGGTGGGGGGAACTAACTAGGTGGAACTAAGTGGGGGCAACTGGGTGGGTCGGGCTAGGGAATGTATGACCTAAGGGTGGGGGGAACTAGCTAAGGGGATGAAACTACCTAGAGGTGGGGGGAACTAGCTAAGAGGGGGGAACCTACCTATGGGTGGGTGGGTGAGAACTAACTAAAAGAGGGGGGGAACTAACAGAGGGGGGACACTAGCAAACTAGGGGATGGGGGCTAGAGGCTATGAGTGTGGTGTGGGGTGAAGAGAAGTACTGTGGGGCTAGAGGTGTGGATGAAGGGGTGTGGGGCTAGAGGTGTGGGGTGGGGTGAAGGGGTGTGGGGCTAGAGGTGTGAAGTGGGTTGAAGGGTGTCAGGCTAGAGGTGCGGGGTGGGGGTGAAGTACTGGGGTTAGAGGTGTGGGGTGAAGTATTGTAGGGCTAGAGGTGTGGGGTGGGGTGAAGTATTGTGGGGCTAGAGGTATGGGATGGGGGTTGAAGGGTGTGGGGTTAGAAGGGTGGGGTGTGTGTTGAAGGGTGTGGGGCTAGAGGTGTGGGGTGAGGTGAAGAGGTTTGGGGTTAGAGGTGTGTGGTAGGATGAAGAGGTGTGGGGCTAGAGGTGTGGAGTGGGGTGAAGGGTGTGGGGCTAGAGGTGTGGAGTGGGGTGAAAGGTGTGGGGCTAGAGGTGTGGAGTGGGGTGAAGGGTGTGGGGCTAGAGGTGTGGAGTGGGGTGAAAGGTGTGGGGCTAGAGGTGTGGAGTGGGGTGAAGGGTGTGGGGCTAGAGGTGTGG
>QEPC01006805.1:3874226-3892040 GCA_003113815.1 Sphenodon punctatus
CCCTGGTTTCAGCTCTAGTCAAAATGCAAAACAGTAATGCTTTTGGCATTCACATAATCTTCTGGTATTAGTTGCTTTAAAAGAGAGCTACCTCTCTCCCACACCTCCCAACACAGTATAGCTGGACCTGGGGGCCTATTAGGAGAAAGGTCCCTTTTTCACCAGTGGAGAGGGGTTTGTACAGGCGCGGCTCCTCCTGCAGGGCGTTATGGGCGTTGCCCCCCAACGGATGGCCTTACTGCCCCTCCAAACTAAAAAGCTACCAGCCACCCCTGGGTTTGTACAAACAGTGTCAGATTCCTCCAGCGAATAAGGAACCCAATGCAAAATGATGGTGCGAGGCCCTTCCTAACATGGAAATGTTTGAAGGAGAAACACAGACTCACTCATTAGAAACAGGAAAATGTTACTATAATTAATTTTGATGTTCAGTTAAACAAAACATCCTCTTCAGAGACTGGGGTTCCCTGCACTGCAGGCCAGAGTGTCACGTTGTCACATGTATATGCTGTTATTGCTCATTTACTCCCCTCCTGAATTGTTGCGAGCTCTCCACAGGGTGGGACTCTCTGTGTTTGTGGCTTTGGATGTTGTTCTAGTGCTTCTCACAGTCATGCTGTCATTTCAAGTTGTATTGGGGGAAGGGAAGCACTCCCCCCCAATCCGTGGGGCCTTATACTGTCAAATTCTATACTTGCTAGGGTCTGGCCATGTGCACTGACCACAAGCATCTTGGGCTAGAAACTGTCTTTGCATACTGCCCAGCAAGGTGCTTCACAAATAACTGCAATTCATTCTATTAGTAATCAGGCACCATTTGATCAAGCACACGCGAAGAAGGACTAAACTGGAAAAGTCCCAGTTGAAAAGACAAATTTCTTACATAAACAGCCTTGCAGCTCCTGCTTAATATTATTTTTCCCACTAGGCGCTTCCTTAAGCCTCAACTGTCTTTTGTCCAAGTCTGTCTTCCGCTTGAAACATATAGGGGCCAAATTCATCCCTTGTGTAAATCTACTGATTTCAATGGAACTTCACCAGGGATGAGTTTGACCCAGAACTTGTAGGGGACATAGCACCATCTACTGGCAAACTACAGGAAATGAGAAGATCTTTTGCTCCAGTCTGCACCAGTGAACCAAAGCAGGAGCTCACTAGCAGTTCTGTAGTTACAGTGTCTGGCTGGAATTAAGTGCAGGACTGAGTGGAATGGGGTTGCCACATTTTCAGCAGCAGGGCCAGGGCTACAAATCCAAGGGGATAACTGACACAAAGTTGATGTCCAGGTCACTAGGTTGATACCAAGAAATCAATTTGTAGGGAGCAAGGTGAGGATATGGGCTGGTAGACAGGAAAGCTGGCCTGACTGGAAGGCAGGCAGGCAGGGCGGAGAAGGCTGGAAGGGACAGGCTGAGGTGGAAATCTCTGGAAACAGTCTGTCTGCAACAGATCTCACAACAGGGCTGCCCACACCAGGAGCTGCTCCAGGGGTGCACCCCTGCATCTGCCTGTTCCCAGCCCTGCCTGGGTCAGGATCAGATGGACCTGTCAGGTTCCCTGGCTTGCAGTCTTACTGTGCAGACCCCCCCCGCCTGCCACGTAGAGTTGTGGGCAATCACCTGCACATCTGGTAGGCTATCTTTAAACAGATCGGCCAGCCGGGGGTGAAGCAGACTGGCACAGCCAGCACTGGGGCAGCCTTTCTGTCTAAAAACACTCAATGAATTGCTCAGACAAGGGAGATATGGCAGGAAGAGAAAATAAATACAGGAAGAGGGCCAATGAGTAGCAATCTCCTACTCACATGACCCCTTCAGGCAATAGTAGGTTCAGGCTGGATTGCATCAAATTGGATGTAAGTTCCTGGTTTGGGCTGCTAGTGCAGGTGGTAAGGAACTGACTTCGCCTCCTCAGGGGTCTATACCCCTGGTGCTTGACAGGGTTGGGAGTGGGCAGAAAAAACAAAAACAAGAGACCAGACTGGGTAGGAAAGAGACTAGGCTTTGCGGGAGGGGATGGAAGAGTGAGTAGAAATATTGTTTTGTGCTACGTTCTACGATCAATAACTTGCTGAACCTCCTCATTCACTTCTGACTATTCAGGAGCAGATTTACTCCTCCTCTAGGCATCCTGTATGGTCTCACTACTGTTTGTGGGAAGGAAGCACAGGTGTGAGTCCTTTGTGACTACATGAAATTCTGGGTAAAAAGTACACAGGGGGAAAAGGTATCAGAGGTATTTTGTTGTGGGGAAGAGCTGGTGACCCCAAGGTAGGACAAGCAGGCACTTGTCCTTCAGATGCAGGAATACCTGACAATGACAAAGGAGAATACAAAGAGGACCATTTCACCTTTGCTACCCCAACCCACCCAGAGCTCTCTCTGAAAGTAGTTAGAAGCTATTCACATCAGAGTTATACCTATGGAGCAGGGGAAGCATCACCTAAGACAGGGGTGGCCAAACTGTGACTCAGGAGTCACATGCAACTCTCAAGCATATTGAATGTGGCTCTCAACCAGGGTTAGAGCTGAAACGAGTACCTGTAAAAATGGGTATGTCTGATGAATTTCTGGTACCTGAATTGAACCAAATATTTTGGGTACTTTGGGGTTCCCAAACTGGTTCTTGATTGGGTACCCAAAATACAGACAAGCAAAATACTGACAACTGGTATATTGGAATCCCATTTTTGTCCTGATTTTGTCCCAGATTTGGGGGGATTTCAGGAAAGTTCAGAATTTTGGTACACCCATTGTCAGTATTTTGGTTTTTTGGGTACTTAATAAGTATTCAGATACTGATCAAGATACCAAAATGGTATGCGGATATTACCCAAACCAGGTACTCATTTCCCGTCTAACCAGGGCTGTCCCAAGCCCACGCTACCTTGATGGTCCTGTGTCTTACTTCATTACACCCAAGTCTCAGCAGCCAAGTCACAGCTACTCATGAAAATCTCATCCACCAGGGCCAGAGGGCACCAACCCCACCAGGCAAACATGAAGCAGGAGAGGCAGGGAGTAGGTGAGGTTCAGACTGGGAGATACTTCAAGGAAGCGTACATGTGTGTGTGAGCCTGCCATTAAATGTCTGCCATTATAGGTCCACTGCCTGCTCCACACCATATGATTACATATGGTGCTCCACTGCTGGAGCACCTATAGGATTACTTTAGAATGTGACTCTTGGAGCTTGGAACTTTGGCTGCCCTTGACCTAAGGAATGCAGTCAACCTCCTAAGATTTTGGCAGCTCCCAGGCATTTTTAACTAGAGACAGGACTCTATTTTTCTTCCTGTTAGAGGTGTGGAAAAGATTTGGATACAGAAGCCCTTTGTTGTGAGCCCACAACAACAAATTTGATTGGTCGTAACAAACCTATAATCAAAGCTGTGGAGTTAGGTCTACTGATTTACCTTCCTATTAGATCTAGGGAGATCTCCTTTACAGAGCACTCCTGGTACACCCCTCAATGAGAGCAACACCCACACCTAGTTCTGAGGAGTTAATAGTAGAGCAAATGTAGAGGTTATGTGTATTCCAATGGACATTGCTGCCTGCATTGCAGGTATAAAATGGCATTAAATGTGATATCCTACAGACTTGAACTTAATAGTTTAGCAAAGACAAGGGCTACTTACCCTCCTGGGGATGGTGAGGAGTGCAGGTGGCATGTGGACATAGAATTAACTCTGGATATGGGAGACAGGAGACAAAAAAATATCAGTTCCCTGCTGTTTAGAATTCATAACTGCAGCTTCATTAACATTGACGGTAAATTTATTGCATTCAGAGACTGAAGCCAATGGCGGGGGATCAATATTCCTGTCACTATGCTGCTAAACTGATGGGAAAAGCAAGACCTTGCATTTCTCACAGTAAAACAAAAGAAACTGAAGCGTGATGTTCCTCACTGCGGAGGGTCCTCTGGACTTTAATGGCCCTTGGCTGTCACTTTAGCCCGGAGCTGAAGGCAGTTTCACATGCCCTTCATCTGAATATATGGTCCTGGGCCTGTGGCTGGAGGTAGTAAGCACAAGCCTCTTCAACTGCAATTCCCTCAAGAGTCAAAATTAGGGTTCAACATGAGTGTTTCCTCCTGCATTAAGGAAAATTTGGAGATTTGACTCTGGGCACATTCTAAAATCAATGGTAACTGAGTCATTGACTTAGATGAATGGAGGATTGCACCCTCAATCTGATGGAGAGATAAGTAGGAAAATAGAATTAATCCAACCTCAGAGCCTCAGTCAGTCATCATTACTGTGGGTTGTCCGCCATCCAAAACAGGGGCTCATCCATTAGGAAGCTGCACAGCTTAATGTGGTCCTTCACCATATGGAAGAGACCTATCCTGAGGAGCATCTCAGCACCACAAGGCAAGCCTGAAACAGGGAAAAATGTGCAGACAGGAGTATAGGATGAAAATGATTTGATGCTTCTGCTGGGAGAGCAGGACTCAGGATCTCATATTGTGTTACAGCAACATGATTCCCCCCCCATTGCTGTAGGTTGTATATTAGTTCTTTACACAACACATACAATGAGCATAGATTTGGATCTAAAAAGCCATGTTTTTTTAACATAAACAAGGAGGTATGACCTAATCATGTACATGCCACTGCTCTGATGGGATTCATGCAGCTTCTAAGCATGACAGACAAAAACTTTCACTTAGAGGGATCAGAAAGTAATTAGGGACCCTACCTTATTTATTAACTACTTCTAAACAGGCAGCTTTGATTCAGAATTATAACAGCTTTGAACCACTACTCTAAATTTTCCATAAAGCAGAAAACAAGCCACTCTTTAGTGACTCTCTGAATCTAAAGGGGGGGGGGGGGAATAAGCAAGTGTTTTGCTCAAGTGTGAGAGGGATGGTGGGATAACACCTTGATTTCCCACTACTTCTTTAATCTCATGCAGGATTGCTGTAAAACTTTGCAGGGTCAGGACCATCACCCTCCTACTTTTTCCAGAAGCAGACCCCCAAGACAGTGTTCTCTCTTCATGCAGTTTTATTGCAATGTGCTATCAAATAGAATACAGTTTGATTTCTATCTCTTGGGACTCATTTCTGAGCCAAGCCCCTCCTTGGGCTCCCAGTTTTCTTGCTGTAAGATGGCACCCCTCCCAGAGTTCCCAGCATTTCTACTTTGAGATACACAGCTGCTGCGTGCTTCTGGGCTCCTAACTTGTAGCCCTCCTGGCCAGCTGGCTGCCTCTTCTAGGAGCTTTCCCAGTTGGTCTCTAAGGTCGTTTTTAAACCTTAGAGGTCCAACCATTCCCCACCCAGCAGAGGGCCCGTCTGGTGGCGACATCGGTGGATGCATGCTCCCATGACCCACATACCACCCACTCATGCCCATGCTTAGAGCATTGCAGAAAAATCCAGGATGCTCCATGTGGGCCAGGAGTGGGTGGTGCGTGGGTAGGGGTACACACCCAGCACACACCCATCCTGGTCCATTTAAATCCCTCCCCCCCCCACTCACCTGACATATGTCAGCACTCCACATGGCACCCAGCCCCCTCAGCCATGTTTGATTAAAATCGGCCTAAGGCTGAGATCCTGGTTCAGCCCTAAAATGGCTCCTGATCAAGTGGTGTCACCTCAGAGTCAGGTATGATCAGGAGGATGCTGCTATTGCAAATAAGGCCAGATACATGCCAGTTCTACAAAGTGTTTAAGCATGTGGCTAGCTAGTCTCAGTGAAGTCACATATTGGATTAATTGGCTGAGTTGAGAGGCCTTATTGCCCAGGTGCAGGATTCACTGTGGCTTGCCCTGCCCGTCTACAAGGTCAGGCTCATTCACCTTACTGCCTAGCTGTACATTTCAGTTTCCTGCTGGGGCATAGATTTGCCTTTGGGGAAAAATTGCTGAATATTTAGGAGGAAATTATAAGGACAAAAAATAATTGCAATATAAAGCAAAGGTCAACAAGGGCATACTGTGTCCTCTTGTGCACCATCATACATAGAGAGCAAGGAAATCGGGTAGAATAAAGTAGAACTTATTCAAGTGCCTGGCCGGGGGAGTGGGGGGAATGCATCAGATCAACAATACACTGAAAATGGAGGTTCAGGTAATAACCAGTATCGAATCACTGAAAAACCAAAACAACAGAACTGGAACCCCCTAAACCCCAAATGGAATAGCTCCCAAAATTGGATGTGTGAGTACCCATTGTGTTCAGGAATATTGTTTGGATATGCAAAGAGCTAGCCCAACATGCAAATAATACCTGTGAATAATAAATCTACTATCCATTTGAGGTCTAGAATAAACTACTTAAAGCAAGGGACACGCAGTCTCCCTAAAAGTTTTCCACAGCACAAGAGTGACCTCCAGTGGTAAAGAGCTTGTACTTGTGTGTGTGTGTGTGTTCCAGTGTGGAGGATGCATGCACGTGCTCATTAAAGCAGCAGCGGTGAGAATTCTATCAGGTAGCCATTGCTGACCTCTTGCCTGAAGGAGGATTGAAAATCAACAGCTGACAAGTTTGTAATACAGCAGTAGCTAGCTACTGCTGTAGATCAGTTCTGCAGATGGAACAGAAGGGTCTCAGGGGGTTTGGAGAACAAGAAGCACAGAACATGCTGACGGATTGTGGACTAGATCTTCCAATACCCCCCCCCCCCCCGGAGCAATAGTAAAAGCAGGAAAGCTCATAGAGCAGTATCTGTTATGTTTGGGTATATAGAGACACAGGCTGTATTGGAGTCTTGATGTAAGGTTTATTAATTGTCTTTCTACAGACACTGTTCAGAGCTATTGCTAGCAGGCCTCCATGCCAGACTCTGCCCAGCACCTAGCCTGGGCTTCCACTTCCTCCCCCTAGGGAAGGCCCCTGTCTTAAAGACATAGTACATATCCTTACATCTTTCCCCTTTACAAAAGTGTAAATCTTATTGCAGTAAACAATACAACAAACACTTGAACACACACCCCACAACATAACACTGAAACATATTGGTATAATTATTTTAATATTGTTCTATCAGCCTAATTGGTGCCTTTCTTATTCGACTGGACCTGCGAAGTTCATTCTTTGGACTGTCTATTCCCTAGGGGTGGGACTACCAGATGATCCGGTATCCAATACTGCTGTTTTTTGGGTATACTGGCAGTATCGGATTACCCCGGTAATCGGGGGAATTTACTGGATTCCTCCTGTGCCGGATTTTTTTACATTGCGGCCATTCAAATGAATGGCTGCAATGTAAAAAAGAACAGAGAAAAGAGGCAAACACTTTTCCTCCCCCTTCCAGGCTGTGTGGGTGGAAGGGGGGACACCCCCCCACCCACCCTGCCCAGCCTGGATTTTTTTTAAAAAAAAAATTCCTAAGTCCCTGCGCTCTGGGCTGCCACTGGTGACCCAGAGCCCGCACCAGCAGCAGGTAAGTGTACTGGACCGGTACTGTTGATCCCTGGGGTTGGGGGTGGTTTAACACACACCCCCACCCCAGGGATCACCCTACCTTGCCTTCAGCTCCGTGCGGTGGTCCGGCGGCTGGCTTCAGCTCTGCTGTCGCTGCCGGCTTCAGCACGCTAGTGACGTGTACTAGGCCTTCCGGGGAACTTCCGGGTTCCTCGGAAGGCCTAGAGCGTCACTAGCGTGCTGAAGCCAGCAGCCACAGCAGAGCTGAAGCCGGCCACCGGACCGCCGCGGCGGCGCTGGAGCTGAAGGCAAGGTAGGGTGATCCCTGGGTGGGCGAGGTAGGGTGATCCCTGGGGTGGGGNAATAATGCTGCAAAGCTTTCCAGGAGGTTTCCTGTTGACATCTTTGTGCTGGCCCTTATCTATATCTAATGCTGACACGTGTGTGTGGGTTTTGTGGTTAGCTACATTTCCAGATGTCCTGCTACACCCTTGTGCCCCCTCCTCCCTAGTTTTGAGGAACTGGACTTACTTACGTCAACCACCCGATTACCAGTAACAAGAAGTATTTTTGTCAGATATGGTTATGTGTGTACATGTATGATTAGATCCCGACCACATGTGGTTGCTTGTTTACTACTGGGTATGTAAGAAATCTCTCTGCTGTAAGGCAGGGTCCATTGGTAGAAATACCAGTGAGACCCACAGCTGTGTATCTGAATAAACCTGATGGAACGTTCTTGCTGCAGCCTCCTCTCATTTCAGCCTGAAAATCCATGACACAGCATACCTTTGCGAAATGATTTAATTTTCTGCAAATATTGCACCGCTTTCCCATTGTGGGACACTGATATATGCGTCTGCCTCTGCACCTTGAACAGTTCTCTGTCCCTGTTTCAGCTCCCTCCTGTTGTTCACAGAATGCTCTCTGCATCTCACTAGCTCTGGCTCTTTGTCCTGTGGCTGAATATTTTTCCTCATAGGCCCCTGATTTCTTGTGGGCCCCTGATTTCTGATAGGACCTTTCCCCATTATTTTTCACAGGCTGCCTAATGTTTCTGGCCTCTCTCACTGCATCAGCAGCTGCATGAGCCACTTTCCCTTCCAGTACCTGCATTCGAGTTTCCATCACTGCTGCTGCTTGGGCCATGCAGATTGCTTTGGCCAATGTTAGCTCACAGTCTTCAAGGAGTCTCTTCTGAAGTTTTCTGTCTCTTGTGCCCAGCACAGTTTGATCTCTTATCAAAGACTCTGTTAAGGAACCAAAATTACAAAACTGACTCATTATTTTAAGGTCAGTCAAAAACTCTTCTATGGATTCCCCCTCCTGTTGCACTCTTCAAAATTTATATCGTTCATAAGTCTTGTTGTTTCTGGGCATGCAGTACTGTTCAAATTTATCCAGGACACTGTCTCTTTCCTCTTGGCTTCCTTGCATGGCCTGGAAAACATTCACTGCCTTGTGCCCAGCTACATGCAAGAAAATGGCTACCTTTTGGGGTCCTTCCTTGGCATCCAGTCCTGTAGCTTGCATATAGATCTAGAAGTTCTGTTTGAAGTGTTTCCAGGCCTCTGCCACATTCCCTGTGAGTCTCAACTTCTCAGGTGCCTTGAGTGCCTCCATTTTCTCTGCTCTGCTTTCTTTCAACACTCCCCTCCTTCTCTATGATCAGCCCCTTAGTTTGGTCTCTAGTCTCTCTGCAGTACCCCACTCCTGGTACCATGTTATGTTTGGGTATATAGAGACACAGGCTGTATTGGAGTCCTGATGTAAGGTTTATTTATTGTCTTTCTACAGACACTGTTCAGAGCTATTGCTAGCAGGCCTCCATGCCAGACTCTGCCCTGCATCTAGCCTGAACTTCCACTTCCTCCCCCTAGGGGAGGCCCCTGTCTTAAAGTCATAGTATGTATGCTTAGAGTATCTTTCAGAGGGTGGCCTCGTCTTGTGCATGACCCACCAAGTGAAAAGAGTGAAAAATTATAAGTGTGTTTTTTGGTCATTATTTGAACACTTAATTATAAAACATAGGCCCTTTTCAAACAGACACTCCCTCCCCCCCTGCAATTAAATTCAAGAAGGGGCTACGTCCTGGGAAAAGCTTCCAGTAGGAAAGTGTACCCTGAAATGTGAAAGACCAGGAAAAGGATGATATTGACTGTTCTGGGGTTGGAAACAAAATCCAGGAAAAAAACGGATAGTTTATTTGTCTTTCATTAATGACTTTCCTGCCCATCCCCTGCCCTGGTAATCATATAAACAAAATAAGAACTCCCATTTTATATTAAGCTGTAGTGAGACAAGTTAGTCCAGTGGTTGGGTTGGTAACTAGAGAATGGAGTTCATTACCCTTCTCTGACAAGTTCTTGGCCAGAAGGTGTGACTTGCTTCTGGGGCAGGGGATGTTGCTTCTGGGGCAGGCTTGGGTCCTGGCAATTCATTTTTTTAAAATTAAGAACTATCACACATGCAGTAATAACCAGAGCATTAACCATCCAGCCACCTTGGATTCAGTAATCCCTAATTCCATCTCCCTTGCAAATGCATGATGGGCAAGATTTTGATTTCACTTGCCATGAGGCAAGTCTGAATATAGAGATCAAACTCCAGCTCCCTGTATCTACCTGTATTTTCTGCAAAGATGTGAAAAGAATCAAATACTCTTGGCATCTGGAAGAAAGAAGAGCCTGGGGTGGGTAACTTACATAAGTGACTACACTGGATTTCAGCAGTTGTAGTTTGAACTTGGGTGATCCTTGAAATGGATAGCATCCATCTGATAAAAGACATGACTTCCAAGCAGCTCAGAAGAAAGGGGGGATATGTCAGCAATTGAAAGGGACATCTGAGCATGGATCAGAGGCAGGCAGAGCTGAACTGCTTCTTGCCAAAGTAAGCTAGCAAAGGGCAAGGCCCTCATTTTCTGTTGACTGGTAGAGTGTTTTACAAGTGCCCCTTCTGTTTTGGAGAGATATGAAATCTGTCTGTAATTAAGTTAATTTGGAGTTCAACACAAGGAAAGATAATGAGTTGGAAATAACAAAGGGAGAGGAGGAAAGGGGGGGAGGTGTTGCTAAGAAACAGATCCACTTAGTGCATCCAGGAAAATCAAAGAGATCGTTTTATGAGCTGAATGGCTAAGCAATGGGGCCAATGTTACCGCCAGCATGGAAACAAGAGAATGCAGAATGTTGGAGAGGGGGGGAGACACATGACTTTTGGAAATCTAGGAAAGAAACAAAAAATTGAGGAAGAAAAGCCATTTCCATCTCTCTAAACACTGGCTAAAGTGGGATGTAAGTCATGCCCCCTGAGCCAGCAAGCCCTTTCTCTTCATTTGGACAAGCTATTCAAAGAGGCTGTTAGCTGTCTCTCCCCCTGCCCCCAGTGACTTTCCCAAAGTGTCTCTGCGTGAAAACAGATATGATGGCAGTGAGATGCCTCCCTGGGCCACCCACTGCAGCTGCCACTCCTTGGGTCCGCAGGGAAGGATGTTCACATGAGCAGCCCTCCCCCATAACCCGGGCTGCCATCACAGGTGCCTTCAAGTCATGGGGGGTTCGAGGAGCTGTCCACATGGGACAGAACCCCTGGCCCCCTACTGCTCAGCAGGATCAGGCCCTTGAGAAGAGCTGCTGCCAAACAGCTGATGGCCCAAAGGTGCACCCTCACACTTGGGCCAGATGAGGGTGCACGTCTAGGCCCTCCATTAGCTGTTTGGTGCACCCAGCCTCACAGAAAAACTGACCGGTGCAAGGCGGCTGGAAGAGAGCCTGGTCCTCCTGAACAACTGATCAGGGGGACTGAAGGAGTGAACTGCTTTGTGCACTGACTAAATGCACTCCTCTAGCCCACCCCCATTGGCTGTTTTGTGTGGCCAAGTGCACATGCTACACAAGGCCCCTAATCAGCTGTTCATTGGGGATGTGCGGACGTGGGTCTGCATGGTCCTGCCCCTCATGATGCTCAATGTGGCCCTGCCTCCTCCCTGACGGGTGGGTATGGCGACTTATGAGGCCACTACGTCTCCCCATAACTGTTCCGGACACTAGCCAGAGTCAGGTAGAGTGGGCCATCAGATGTGATGGTCCGCTCTACCATGGTCCAGGGTAGGCTTCCCCAGACCGTGGCAGGGCTAAACCCAGGATGTGCACTGGCAGGGAACCCAGCACACATCCTGGGTTTACCCCTGCCATGGTCTGGGGTGTACTGTGCTCCTGCCCATGGTGAACATATGGCGGGTGGGAGCAGCCCTGACACCACTGCTGGTGGCCATGCCGGGGTAAGCGAGGCCACCGGCGGTGGTGTCACATTTGAAAATTCTAACAGACAACCCTGATGGGGAAAATTCTTTATAGAATGCTGATACCCATAGGGCAAGACAGCACTTCATAGACTCCCCCTGTGTTGCAGATGTGTTGTGATTGTGGCCTCTGTATTGCATTTTCTGAGTCAGTGAAAGGAGGGTACTTATTGCTATTATTCTTTGAATGGAGCGTTTACATATTCGGGTTAGAGCTGGTGAAAAGTTTCTTATCAGAAAATTTTTATTTTCAGAAAACAAACAAAAAATAAATAAACATTTCCCCAGAAAATTTCTCTTTCCACTGGATTTTATTCATCAGAAATGGAATGTTTACAATTTTTCCTGCTTTATTTTTCAATTTTAGCTAGTTGAACACCAAGTTATTTTAATTTGGATTCCATCAAATATTAAAAATTGGAGGAATTTGGTGTTCAGAAACGGAAATCTATTCAATAACAAAAAAATCCCATTTTTAGAAATTGAAAATGTTTGGCTTTTTGAGACCATGGACAATATTAAAAAACCCTCTGGAACACAAAAGAGTCCCCCAAACACCAAGACATTTCAACTGTGAAGTGTTCAGATTGAAAATATTGTTTTTGTAAATCTTCATGAAAAAAATATTGTTGACCAGCTGTTCTGTACATAAGAGATAAGTGAGACATCATGTTAATATTATTAGTGTGTTTTCAAAATATTTTTCTTCCAGACCCAATGGACAAACATGTTGTTCAATATTCTTTCCACTGGAATGTTTCATGGTGACAAAGGATGAAATCTAGGGATGTGCAAACAGACCCTATTTCTGATGTTCGGATGTTCAAACTAAAAACTTAGTTCAGGTTCGTGGGTTGGGTCCCACGGAGTTCGGATCCCCCCGAACGTTCGGAAAGTTTGGCCCCGCCTGGAGGCTTGGGATGCTCCAGGGGCCCCCGTGGGGGCATGGCAGGCCATCGGAGACGCAGCAGCAGCAGAAGCAGCAGCAGCAGCAGAGGCCGGGCGTTGTAGGCTGCCAGACATTGGTGGAGCAGTGGCAGAGGCCCAGCCAGGGCTTAGTGACTGGCACCTGTACTTGGCCGGGCATTGAAGGCTGGCATTGTACTTGACCAATCTCAAGAAACCTTACTGCAAATTGGTCAAGCTTTGACCGGGGGTGAATCTCATGGACACCCAGCCACCACCTGCCGACGCATTCATCTGAGCTATGTCCATCTACAAGAGTGAGGAGCAAATTACTGACATGCAGTACCACTAGCAGCAGATGAAATCAGATTGCCAGGGCACAGTAACTGCAGCCAGCACCCCAACTTGGTCAGGCATTGAAGGCTGGATGGCTGGCATTGGTGGAGCAGCGGCAGAGGCCCGGCTAGGGCTCAGTGGCTGGCACCCTTAATTGGCCAGGCATTGCAGGCTGGTGGGCATCAGTGGAGCAGTGGCAGAGGCCCGGCCAGGGCTTGGTGTCTGGCACCCCTACCTGGAGCCAGCTAGGGCTCAGTGGCTGGCACCCCTAATTTTCCGGGCGTTGCAGACTGGTGGGCATCAGTGGAGCAGTGGCAGAAGCCCAGCCAGGGCTTGGTGGCTGGCACCTCTACCTGGCCGGGCACAGAACCCATGGCACAGACAGTACTGGCAGCAGCGGCAGACATTGGATTGCCTGGTGGCACAGCAGAGGTGGCATTGGCAGCAGCAATGGACATTGGATTGCCCGTGGCACAGCAGAGGTGGCATCAGCAGCATAGATTGGATGACCAGGGCACAGAGCCTGTGGCACTGCAAAGGCAGCATCAGCAGCTGCAGCAGCAGACATTGGATTGCCAAGGCACAGAACGTGTGGAACACAAAGATGGCAGCAGCAGGATTTGCCTGTGTGCAGCACCCATGGAGTCAGGATGGTAGGATTTGCCAGGGAAGAGCTCCCATATAGCAGCAGATGGCAGCATCAGGATTGCGTGGGCACATTTGGATTTGCCAGGGCAGAGAACCCATGGACCAGCAGACAGCAGCAGTGGGATTACCAGGCCAGTGGGGCACATCACCCAGGGTTGCCAGGGAAGTCAGACAGGCACCTTGGCATGAGAGGCAGGCAGGCTGGGGCAGGGCTTCAGCTTTGCTCACAGGGCGGGCAGACAGGCACTTTGGCATGAGCAGAAGGCAGACTGAGGCAGGGTTCAACTGTGGAAACCTGGGCAGGTGGGCAGACAGGCAGCATGGCATGAGAATGGGAAGGCAGTCTGAGGTAGGCTTTGATCTTGGCAACCTCGGCGGGTGCACAGACAGGCAGCATGGCATGAGAATCAGAAGGCAGGCTGAGGTAGGCTTTGATCTTGGCAACCTCGGCGGGTGCACAGACAG
Source organism: Sphenodon punctatus (assembly GCA_003113815.1). Classification (NCBI taxonomy): domain Eukaryota; kingdom Metazoa; phylum Chordata; class Lepidosauria; order Sphenodontia; family Sphenodontidae; genus Sphenodon; species Sphenodon punctatus. The sequence goes on from QEPC01006805.1 coordinate 3,888,269, forward strand.
GCAGCATGGCACAAGCATCCGAAGGCAGGCTGAGGCAGGGTTCGAGTTTGGCAACCAGGGCATGCGGGCAGACAGGCAGCATGGCATGAGCATAGGAAGGCAGGGTGAGGCAGGGTTTGATCTTGGCAACCTGGGTGGGCAGACAGGCAGCATGGCATGAGAGACAGTAGGAAAGGCAGGCTGGGACCTTGGCAGGGCACTCAGATAGGCTGGCGAAAACTGCAACACGTGAGAAAGCCAGTCAGATAGGCAGGCCGAGATTGTCTAGCTAGAGGCCGGCTGGCAGGCTACAGCTTCCCAATTACACTCTGCATCATGAGGTCAGTCAGATAGACCGGTCGAGGCCATCTAGTGAGAGAGAGAGGCAGGGCGGGTTCTGGACATTGGGAGGGAGGGACAGCACCTCAGCAGCAGCAGCAGCCCAGATTAAGGAGAAGCCCCGTCTCAAGACTGCCCCTGGCATGGGATGGTGTGTGCCACTGCACCATCAATCCATGTCCAGGGGCAGCTCAGGGAATCACAGCAGCAGAAGGTTCACCTTTATAAAAAGCAACTGCTCCACCAACTTGGCCCCCAGTCTCAGGTGGTGCGGTGACCAAATGTTCCCCACCATGGAGAACACCGGCTTGCTGGGGACACTTGTTGGTGGGCAGGACAACAGACCCTTGGCCACTTTGGACAGGGCCTGCCACACGTTGGTCTTGCCGGCCCAGTAGGCTGAGGAATCGCTACGATGATCGATGCACGGCTCCTTCTCCAGGTAGGTCTCCACTGCTGCTGAGGTGCTGTCATACTCCCTCGCGTAGCTGTGCTTGGGCACCACCTCCACCACTACCCTCAGCCACACTGCCTGCCCTGCTGTGCACGGGCCCATGCTCTGAAGAGTGCCCTACAGATATGAGCTGCTGCAGCTGGCAATAGGGGTGCTGCTGCTGCTCTGCCTGCTGCTGGTCCTGCTACTGCTAGGGCTGGGGGCAGGGATAGACCCCACCAGCTGAAAAGGATGGCTGCTCCCACCATCCCCAGGGGCATTCTGCTGCTGCTGCTGTGCGCTCTCAAGAGCCCGCTGTTCCCGACAGAGCGTCTCCACCTGATCACCCTTCCAGTGCCCATAGAGTGCTGTCTGGTGTGCCATGCTGCCCTTGACCCTGGGGTCCAGCATGGTTGACAAAACATATTCCTCCTGCTGCAGGAGCTCATCGAACCACACCTTCAGCCCTGCCTTCAGCTGCTGCACCAGGGCAACCACCTCATCTGCCAGCTTCCTGCCCTGAGGGCCACAATCCCGCCCCTGGAGAATCTCCTCCAGCCTCCTGAGGAGACTCTGGACCAGAGGGGTCACCTGGCTTATGGTTTCCATGGAGGAGCTGATGGTCAAAGCCAGGAACGGTCTGAGCACAAAGACCATGTGAGCCAGGATCTCCCATTCTGCCCCATTGTACCCTGTAGGTGCCCCGCTGTCTGTAACCAGTTGAGCCTGATGCAAGGTGGCTTTCTGCTTGAGAAGCTGCTCGAGCATCAGAAAGGTTGAATTCCACTGGGTGGACACATCCTGCACCAGCTTGTGTACTGGGGAGCCTTGCTCAGCCTGCTTTGCCCGGAGGAGGTCACTTCCCTTCACACTCTGGTTGAAGAAACCAGACAGCTTCCTCCCCCACTCGATCAGGAAGTTAAAGGTTCCTGTCCCAATCCCCTTCTCCCCCAAACCCAGAGCGTCCGTGACCACCAGGTGAAGGGTGTGTGCGGCACAAGGGGTTCTCGTAAAGCTCCCCTCATGAACTGCCTTCAATATGTTGTTCGCGTTGTCCGTCACCACGCACCCCTTGGTGAAGGGCACACCAGGCATGAACCACTCCCTCACCATGGCAGTCAGGGCTGCCTTGATGTTCTGAGCAGTGTGGGGGCCATCCATTACTTCCGCCTGAAGCAGGACTCACCTATACCCTGCTTTGGAACCCCTCCTGCTACTTCCAAATGCTGTGTCCGGGTCCTTCCACCAGTGCACTGTCACTGCCAGGTATGCATGCTGCACATTCCTACTTGACCACAGGTCAGTGGTGAAGTGGACGGTGGCACCCCCTGCCAGCTGCTCCCTCACCTGCTCCTTTAAAGTCCGGTACAAAGCTGGCACCACCTGTCAACTCAGGGTGGTGCGCGAGGGCAGCTTAAACTGGGGGGCCAGGAATCCAATCAGGCACCTAAACCCTATGTCCCCGACCACCAAAAAGGGCTACCCATGCAGTGCTATCATTTCCCCCAACATGCGCATGGCTTTCAGTTGAAAGCCACGCCACCCTCAACATCCTGCAATTGCCGATGGACTTGGCAGCTACCCCCACCCCAGCTTTTTCATGGTGCACGGATGCTTCTCCTGCTGCTCCTCCTAGCAGCAATACCGCTCCTGCTGCTAGAGGCAGCTGTTCGAGTAGGACGCTTACCCGCTGATGGAGGCAGACGACTGGCCACTGCATTCGGGAACCCACTGGTGTTCACTGCCCCTGCCTGCCCACTTAGCAGCACAGTGCTGTGGCATCCCTTGAGGTGCCTCACCATGGCAGTTGTGCCAAGGTTGTTGAGCACCTGTCCACGCTTCACCACCTTCTGGCATAAAGTGCACTGCACCTCCCTGGGATCATCCACCCGCACCAACTTAAAATGCACCCATAGGGAGGATTTTTTGTCCCCTATTGTCTTCTGGCCTGCACCAGGTGACACACGGATGACAGCACTGATGGAAGGGGCAGAACATGGTAACAACACGGGTCTCTGAGGGACAGCCATCGCCTCAGCACCAGACATCTCCTCCGCAGGACTAGTGTCTGCCTCGCTGTCCCCAATCTGAGTGCTGTCCTGCGAAGGGGAGTACTGGAAACCTGAGGCTGATGGACTTTCCACCATGCTGCTTCCACTCTCTCTGTGCCCCCTATAACTGCTACTACTGCTGCTCCTCTCCCTGATTCCATTGACCAGGGATTGGGCCCTGCCTCTAGCAGCCGGGGTGAGATCCACCAGCCCTGGACTGCTGGGGATCACCTCAATAATGGCAGTCAGGGACTTTGTGGCCCTGGAGGAACATCCGACCCTGAAGTGCCTGCACCTATTCCTGCAGATGCAGCAGAGACAGCTGCAGCCTCCTGGAATGCAGGCCTTCCAGTGCCCTGATTGGCAGTGGAGGATGCTGGCAGGAGGCACTGCCAAACCACACTCCTAGTGCCACTGCTGGGAGCCTCTGAAGCCTGACTGCCAAAATCAGGTCTGTGCAGTTTGGGGCATGATGATGGGCTTGAGCTGCTGCTGATGCCTGCTACACTGTTGGAACGGCCCCTGCCACCTCTGTCACATGCCCCATTGCCTGCCTTATGGGCAGCAGACCGGACTCTCCTGCTTCCCTTCTCCATTTTTCCTTTACAAATTATGCAGAGGAAGATTTTATATTTTTATTTATTTATTTAATCAAAATTTGAATATTATATATATCTACTACATTAACTCTAACTGCTATTAACTATTCTAAAACCTATGGAAATAAATGGAATATTATCTAATATTTACAAAGGCCTAGTCCTACAAACACACTATAAAATATTAAAACTGATTCACTACACACTATCTCTATCTCTATAACTAAGCTAATTCCTACAACTATCTATCTATGGTATATCTCTCTCTCTCTCTCTGTGTATGTGGGTGTGTGTTAATCCTACTCTAAATAAATCCAAAGACAGGGGAAGGGAATCAGGGATGGAATATATACAGGGAGGAGGGAAGGATT
>QEPC01006809.1:15542-45965 GCA_003113815.1 Sphenodon punctatus
CTCAGATTGTAAGCCCTAGGGGCAGGGACCGTGTCTATTTTATTACTTTGTAAAGTGCCATGTACACTGCTGGCGCTATATAAATGTTTGTTAATAATAATAATAATAATAATAATCCCATGCCCTGTGGATCACTGCATGGAGCACATGCAATGTACACAAGCTACGTGCACGCCTGGCCTATGGCACGTGTGCAAACCGTGTGGTGGGGCATGGGATCAGCCCCATTGGTCTCCATGGCTGCCCATCACGGCGGGGTGGGGTGTGGCCGGCTGGGCATCCCTGGTTCTCCCCACCCTCCCCAGCTACAGGCATGTTTGTTGGGTGACCTGGCCAATGTCCTTTTTCATGGGCCATGTTGGACCACTACCACTCCACCGTCATGTGTGGTTTTATCCTATGAAATGTGTAGTGGAATGTGTCCCATCAAAACGGAGCATGGACCTCCAAGAACTGCATGAGAGCAATGCAGAGTGACATTGAGCGACTGAAAGCAGAAAGAGAACCATGCAGTCCTGGAAGCAGGGATGGAATTAGTCATGGTCACACCCTGAACCCCGACAGATCAGCTCCCAACAGAAGGGATCCGGAAGAATTACAGTTCTGGAAGTGTGGCAGCACAGGACACTTCAAACAGTTGCTCACAGCAATGCGACTTCTGGACGCTGGGAAATTTCCAAAGGTGAGGGCCATGGGCCAGGCCCCCACTTACAGTTCCTAAGGCCCTACCCAAGGAACCATAGCAGCTAATGAGATTGGGTTGAAAAACTACCTCGATGAGGCTATTTGCGGAGTCCCATGTGCAATCTTGGTAGACTCTGGGGCTCAGATGTCCATTGTGCACTCATAACTATGGAATACAGTCATTAAAAAGAAGGGTAGATGTCGAGGGTAGTTCAAGTTGCAAACCAGATGAGGCTCAATGTCTTGGGATTATGGCAAGCCACTATTGCCCTAGGCACTCTTCAGCTACTCTGTGATTTTTTTGGTTGCAGAAGCAGCTTTCCAGGAAGCCATAGTAGGGACTGACTTCCTCAGACACAGACAGCATGAGGCTGACCTGAGTTTCAAGAAGAGCCTGTGCATTGTGAAGGGTAAAGAGTTTGTCATGATAGTACCCCCAAGAAGTGGAACGGTTGGCCTTGGAAGGTGAAGGGAAACCTTACAAAAGGTATAGAAGGCATGCTGGAAGCCTTAGGCCAACATGAGTCCTTGGTGGCTCAAACTGTGGCCAAGAGTCGAGGAGGCTGTGTTCTAGTGAAGGTACCCAATTTGACGACAGACCCCACCCCCACCCCACAAGTAGCATACCAGGGCATGGGGCTAGGTAGGTACATTTCACTTGGACGTGATAGTATATTCAGAAGTGGCACCTGAAGTGTTAACAATACAGCCAAGGACTATTACTAGGCCAAGAAGGGAACATCAAGATAACTGGGCCACTGCGGGGGAAGCACAAATGGGAGAGAGAAGACCTGGTGCATGAGTTGGGGATAAAGAAAAGGAATATGTCATCTGAAGCAGTCAAGAAGCAGTTATGAAGGTATCTTGATGTTTTTTCCATAGGGGGTAACGATCATGGATGCACTGGACTGCTGTGATGCTAGATCAAGATGGAAGATGCCAGACCTGTGAGACTGAGACCTCAGAGGATACCAATCCACCACCAGACAGAGTTCAACTGGAACAGATGGTTGAGAAAGGCATCATCCAACCCTCTGTAAGCCCATGGGCTTCTCCAGTAGATGATGGGACACGTATATGCATGGATTATTATTGGCTGAATGATGTCACTGTGAAAGATGTCTATTCTCTTCCAAGGATTGATGGCACCTTGGATTCGTTGGTGAAGGCCTGCTGGTTCTCCACCTTGGACCTGGCAAGCAGGCACTGGCAGGTTGAGGTACACCCTGAGGACCGACAAATGACAGCTTTTAGTTCCAGACAGGGACTCTTTGAATTTAACATCATGCCTTTCAGACTCTGAAATGCTTCAGGAACCTTTCAGAAACTTGGAGCTGTGCTGGAGAGGCTGAATCAGGCCAACCTGAAGGAAAAACCAGCAAAATGCAATTTCCTCTGTGATGAAGTCAGGTACCCTAGGACTTGTGACTTTTAAAAAATGGTATAGGGACAAACCCTGAGACAGTTGAGGCCATCCAATCCTGGCCAACGCTATGTTCTAACACTGAAGTGTGGGAATTTGTAGGCCTAGTTTCAGATTATAGGAAACATGTTGCTAATCTTTCTTCAGTTGCACATCTGCTACATAAATTGTCAGAAAAAAGGCAAAAGTTTTAGTGGACAGCTGCCTGCCAAGATGCATTTCTGGAGCCAAAGCGAAGGCTCATTTCTGCCCACCAATACTGGCTTCCTGAGATCTTCAGCTACCATTCATTCTGGATACCGATGCCAGTGATTTTGGCATTGATGTAGTTCTATCCCAACCATATGAGGATAAGGAAAGAGTGGTTGCATATGGTAGTAGGACACTGAACAAAGCAGAGAGGAACTATTTCACAACTAAGAAAGCGCTGCTGACAGTGGTAACATTTACTAAGCACTTTCCACATTTCCTCTTGGAGAAAGAATTCCTGCTAAGGACAGATCACAATTCTTTCAGCTGTCTTCGTAATTTCCATGAGCCCCAGGGACAATTGGCTCAGTGGCCTGAACAGCTGGCTTGGTTCCAGTACCAAATTAGATACCGCCCAGGAAAGCAACACTCTAATGCAGATGCCCTGTCCAGGAGGCCGAGCCTAGACAATCTGAACAGAGACATTGGGGCTGAGGAACAAAATGCTGACAGTCTAATGATAGCACTGACCCCAGCAGGAGGGAATACCAGTGATGGAGCAGAAGCTTTAGTACAAGATGGTGAAGCCACCGCTTTAAAGGAGGCCTAAATCATGGACCCAGTAATTTCACAGCTGAGGGAAGTGGAAGGAAGAGAAACTGCTAGATTTCTCAGAGGAGACCCGCTTAGACCCAGACCTGCTTCAATACATATACATTCAAGGGCAGTGGGATATTTTACACGCAACTATTGGTCCCCAAAGGGTCAGTCCCCATGATCTTCAAAGCATTACATAGCAGAAAAACTTGGACATTTAGAAATGGAGAAACTAGAAACATTTAGAAACATAATGAAACATTTAGAAATGGAGAAAAAGGTACAATATAGGTACTACTGGCCTCGGTGGCACACATCTGTCAAGAGGTGGATAAAGTAGTTTTACCTGTGTGGCTCACAAAATAGCTCCTGCTATGCCCAGGGCCCCAAGATAACCACACAAACAAGTAGCCCTCTAGAGAGGGTTGTTATGGATATTCTGGGACCGTTACCCATGAGTGAGAAGGGTAACAAATACGTCCTTGTGATAGCAAATTACTTCTCCAAGTGGGCGGAAGCCCACCCCCTGCCTGACCAGGAAGCGCAGACAGTCACTAAAATATTTGTGGAGCAGTTTTTTTGCTGGTACGGTACACCCCGCTCCCTGCACACACCAGAGAAGGAATTTCGAATCACAACTAGTCCAGGAGAACTGCAACTTACTGGAGACTAACAAGACCAACACCACACCATATCATCCCTAGTTTAATAGGTTGGTGGAACATCTAAACCGCACGTCGACAACTATGCTGGTGTCGCTCATAGATGCTAACCAACAGAACTGGGATAGCTTACTTCCCTAGGTTATGATGGTATACATAAGTCATGCCATACTGGGTCAGACCAATGGTCCATCAAGCCCAGCATCCTGTCTCTAACAGTGGCCAATCTCTTTCGCTTGGGATAAGTACCCAACTGGTCACAATGGGCAATCCATTCCCTGTTGTTCCAGCCCCCAACAGTAAGAGACTACGTTCCCAAAACCTACTTGGCTAATAGTAATTAATGGACTTATCTTCCAAGAACTTACCCAATCCCTTTTTAAAACTAGCTGTTCTACCAGCCGTGACCACTTCCTCTGGCAGTAAGTTCTACAAGTCAATTGTACGCTGATTGAGGGTAAATAACCGCTCCCTATTTATGTATTCCACACCACTTATGATTTTATGAACTTCTATCATATCCCCTCTGTTATCTCTTTTCCATGCTGAACAGCCCTAACCTCATACGGCAGCCGTTTCATACCCTTGATCATTTTTGTTGCTCTTCTCTGTACCTTTTCTAGTTCTACGTCTTTTCTGAGATGGGGTGACCAGAACTGCACACAGTACTCCAGTGCAGTCGTACCATAGATCTGTATCGAGGCCTTACGATATTTTCATTTTTATTCTCTATCCCTTTCTGAATGATTCCTAGCATTGTTTGCTTTTTTGACTGCCACCACACACTGAACTAAAGATTTTAAAGTATTGTCCATAATGATTCCAAGATCCCTTTCTTGAGAGGTAACTCCTAATTTAGAACCCAGCATATATACATATAGTTTGGGTTATCTTTCCCTAAGTGCATCACTTTGCACTTGTCCACATTAAATCTCATCTGCCACTTAGATACTCAGTCACCCAGTCTCACAAGATTCTCCTGCAATTCTTTACGGTCTGCTTCGGTTTTAACTACCTTGAATAACTTCGTGTCATCTGTAAATATGATCACCTCACTCTTTACTCCTTTTTTTCAGATCATTAATGAATATATTAAATAATACCAGTCCCAGTACAGATCCCTGGGGCATTCCACTAGTTAGTTCTCTCCACTGTGATAACTGACCATTTAGTCATACTCTTTGCTTTCTATCTTTTAACCAGTTGCTGATGCATGATAGGACACTGCCTCTTATCCCATGACTCTTATTCCCATGAAAGGTCTTGCATACAGTCATCCACTGGGTTCACACCCTACATGTTAATGTTCGGGTGCGAGATCACACTTCTTGTAAAATTGCTGAATGAAGCTGATGTATCAGACAAGTATTCTAACCCTACAGAGTACTTGACTCACCTTGCAGATATTCTTAGCATGGTGGGCCAGGCAGTTAAGCTCCACCAGAGTTGAGCCACCCAAAGGCAAAAGGAACACTACAACTTATGCATATCTGCTCATGTGTACAAAGCGGGAGAGCTTATCTGTGCCAGGGACCACGGAAGAAAGAGGAGGTTGAGCGCTAAGCTGCAGCAGAAGTACAGGGGCCCTTAGAGGGTGGTTAATTGAATGTCAGAGGTATTTTATTAACTATCTTCTATTCTGGGTGAGAATACTTTTATCCTGCACCACAATGAGCTTAAACCATATCTGGGTCCCGATCCAGCCAGACAGCTAAGTGGCACATTGCCACATAATGAGAGTGCTGAGCAAAGGGGACCGGTGGAACAGAGACACTAGTGTGTAACCGAATGCACTGGATCAAACCCTGGAGTGACATCCCCACAGGGAGGTCTCTCAGAAGGGACTGAGTCAGACGAAGAAAGGAGAATTGGTTACTTACCTTCGTGAATTCCTTTCTCTCTTACTCTCCTGATCCTCCTCCGCTGGGTAGCTCTGCTGCTGGCCGGTAGGTGGCAGATGATTGAAAACTTCTTTTTGCGCATGCGTTAGGAGCTACCCGGCCTCTTCAGTGTGTGATATAGCCGAGTACTCCTGTAAGGTATCTCAGATCAAAGAACAACTTAAGGCAACAGTATAAGGAAAACCATCGTTAACCATGCAACAGGCATAAGAACTGGAATTAGTAAATGGAGTGGTTCTAAACGAGAACAACAAGCAGAAAAAAGCATCAGTGCTGTCTGGCAGGGAGGGTCGGAGGAGGTTCAGGAGAGTAAGAGAGAAAGGAATTCACGAAGGTAAGTAACCAATTCTCCTTTCTCCTCTTACCTCCTTCACCTCCTCCGCTGGGATGTACCAGAGCCAGACCCCTCATTTCACGGGTGGGAGCCGACAGCACTGGGAGTGTCCAGTACCGCCTGCAACACCCGTCTGCCGAAAGCAGCCTCAGCTGATTGGAAGACATTAATCTTATAGTGTCGAACGAATGTATGTAGGGAAGCCCAAGTGGCGGCCCTACAGATCTCTTCGTAAGAAGCTTGAGCCTTGAAGGCATAAGACGTAGCCGCACTTCGGACTGAGTGGGCCCATATTTGCAAGGGGGGAATCTTCCCGCCCGCCCTGTAGGCTTCGATGATGGCATGTTTGACCCATTTGGACAGCAAGGTTTTTGAAGCCTTGAGGCCCTGAAGGCCCGGGCGAATGTTAACAAAGAGGGCGGTGGACTTGCGGAGGGTCCGAGTCCTAGCCAAATAAATTTTGAGGGCCCTCCGGACATCCAATTTATGCCACGCCTTTTCTCTAGGGTGGACTGGGTTGGGGCAGAAGGAAGGCAGAACTAGTTCTTGGGCTCTGTGAAAGTAAGAATTGACCTTTGGAATGAAGGCAGGGTCCAAGCGGAGGGTAACAGAATCAGGGTGGAAAATGCAGAAATTGTCTTCCATAGACAACGCACTCAGCTCCGAAACACGTCGAGCTGATGTGACTGCCACTAGGAAAACGGTTTTGAGTGTGAGTAGATAAAGGGAAACGTGTTTAAGTGGCTCGAAGGGTGGTTTAGTGAGGGCCTCTAGAACTAGGTTTAGGTTCCAAGAAGGGACCCTGTGGACGACTGGGGGGGAGAGCAGCCTAGCTGCCCGAATAAATCTCCTGACGTGAGGGTGAGACGAGACAGCCCTACTGGAGGCAGCCCGGAGGACAGAGTCTAGAGCAGCTGCCTGCCTAGCCAGAGTGTTTGCTTTGAGCCCTTTTTCTAGTCCTTGTTGGAGGAAGTCCAAGACCTGGGGAATCCCTGCTAGCCTAGGGTCTGATCCTTTGAGTCTTGACCAGGAAGCGAAAGCTTTCCAAGTATTCTGGTATGAACGTCGAGTAGCAGGTTTCCTTGAGCTTAGAAGAGTGTTTAGTACAGGATCTGAATAGCCCTTTCGTTTCAGCGCTGAACGTTCAATAGCCAGACTGTTAGTTGAAGTGTCCGAATGTGCGGGCAAAGAATCGGTCCTTGATGTAGAAGGTCCGTCTGCAAGGGGAGCTTCTTGAAGTGGCCCTGGCTGAGATGGATGAGTTCGGAGAACCAAGGCCTCCTGGGCCACCAGGGTGAGATTAGTATGAGGTTGGCTTTCTCCAGGCTGGCTTTGGCGATTGTCCGGGCGATCAGGGGGAACGGAGGGAACGCATAGAGGAGTCCCTCGGGCCAAGGTTGGTTTAGGGCATCGATGGCCTCCGCGTCCCTGCACGTCTCCCTTGCCATGAAGCGGGGAAGTTGGGAGTTGGCACTGGAGGCGAACAGGTCCATGACTGGCAGGCCGAACCATCCCACTATTGTCTGGAAGATGGTCTTGTTGAGTGACCATTCGTGGGGGTTCAGCGCCTGGCGGCTGAGCCAGTCTGCAGTGGTGTTGTCCTGGCCTCTGATATGGAGCGCTTTCAGGGACTGGACGTGTGATTGAGTCCACTTGAAGAGCCGATTCGCTTCCTGCTGAAGTCGAAGAGAGCGGGAGCCCCCTTGGTGATTCACATAGGCCTTGGCCGTGGTGCTGTCTGTGTAAACTAGCAGATGGAGCTCGGCCCAAGACGGGAAGAGTTGTTGAAGGGCGAGACGAATGGCCTTCAGTTCTAGAAAGTTGATTTGTTGACGTGCATCCTGTGTTGACCACGTTCCCTGTACCGACCGGGTCGAGGTGTGGGCACCCCAGCCCGTCAGGCTGGCGTCTGTCGTGACTATTTCCCGTCTGGGTTCTGTGAGAGGGACCCCTTGAGAGAATCGCGTGGGGTCTAACCACCAGGACATGGAGTACTTTAGCCCTTGTGGGATGGGAACCCTGGGATTTCGTCCGCCCGTAAGATCTCTCTGAAAAGGAGCTAGCAGCCTCTGCAAGGGACGGAGGTGGAATCTGCCCCATGTGACTTGGGTTGTGCAGGAGACCAACAGTCCGAGAAGTGACGCTAGGGTCTTGAGCCTCACGTGATGAGAGGATCTGAGGTACGAGACTAGCTTCCGGATGCGTTGTACTCTGTCGGGTGGAACGAAGACGAGGTCGGAGCTGGTATCTATGATGGCTCCCAGGTGTTGCAATCTCCTCGTAGGTACGAGGTGGCTCTTTTTCCTGTTGACAATGAACCCGTGTTGTTCCAAATACCGGATCGTCCGGTGGAGGTCCAGCAAGGTCTGTTCCGGGGAATGGGCCCTGATCAATAGATCGTCCAGGTAGGGGTGGACATGAATGCCCTCTATCCGCAGGTTGGCCACCAGAGGGATCAAGATTTTCGTGAAGGTCCTGGGCGCTGAGGACAGACCGAACGGTAGGGCCGTGAATTGCCAATGGTGGCGGTTGTACGTGAAGCGGAGCCACTTCCTGTGAGGGTGTAGGATTGGGATGTGCAGGTAGGCATCCTGCAAATCCAAGGACACCATCCAGTCGTCCTTGTGGATGTTGCGGCAGATGGACGACACCGTCTCCATCTTGAATCTCTTTTTCGTGACATGTCGGTTGAGAGCCTTGAGATCCAGTACTGCCCTCCAGTTGCCTGTCTTCTTTGCCACGAGAAAAAGGATGGAGTAAAGGCCTGTCCGTTGTTGTGAGGTTGGGACTTTCTCGATGGCTTTGATGTCGAGAAGTCTCTGGATTTCTGATAGCATCGCCTGATGTTTTATGGCGTCTCGAGATATCGGGGAGACCAGGAATCTGTGTGGAGGACTGCTGTCCAGCTCGATGGCGTAACCCCGTTGCACGCATGACAGGACCCAGGCGTCCGTGATAGAGTGAGCCCACTCGTCTTGGAACTGTTGGAGCCTGCCGCCAACCTGAGAGGTGGTATAGTCAGGAGTCCTGTCTGGGTTGGCCAGGAGGGGGGCCCCTGGATCTGCGTTTGTCGTATCTACCTGAGCGGAAGCCCCTGCCCCTGAAGGGAAAGCTAGGAGTGTAGCCCCTGTGAGTGGGGTGTGGGAATCTTCTGGGGGGACCTGTGAAGCCCCTAAAACGAAAGGGCTGAGGTCTAGAAGAACCTCGCCTGGCGGCTATTTGTTGCAAAGTTTTAGTTTTGTCTTTGCTGGAGGCGTCCTCCAGTACCTTTTCTAGGCATACGCCAAAAAGTTTGGATCCTGCATACGGGGCAGATGTCAGTAGATTTTTGGCAGTGACATCCCCATCCCAAGAGCGTAGCCATACCCTGCGTCTGGCAGCAATGTTGTTTGCGACTGATCTGGCAGACCAAGAGAGATTATCCGTGGTCGCGTCTGCGAGGAAGGCAGCCGCCATGCAGACCCTGGAATTTAAGCTTTGGGCTTTACCTTCGGAAATCTCTGGGTCTTGGAGTTCCTTGAGCCAGGCAAGCATGGCCCTGGACACATAGGAGGAAGCAATGCCTACTCTGAGGGCTGCTGATGAGGCCTCTGAGGCTTTTTTAAGAGCTGCATCAATTGCCCTGTCCGTATTATCCCTAGGGTGACAATCACCCTCGGTGGGGAAAACGGTATGTCTCGCTAGAGAAGCAGCCCCTGCATCAACCTTAGGGGGCCTGAACAAGGGAGCCTTCCTCCTAGAGAAGGAATAAAGTGTGTCCTGAGTCTTGTTCATCTTAAAGCCTTTGTCTGGGTGTTTCCACTCTTGCAGAACAAGCTTTTCAAAGGCCTTGTCTAGGGGAATACCCTGGTCCTTACCATGAACTGAAGGAATGTATTGGCGGGTTTCCTCCTCCTGAGAGTCGGAGGAGTCATGCCTAGAGGATTTTTCCTCTAACAGTAGGGTTTTTATAACACGTGCAATCAGTTCATTCTTGTATTGGAGAGGGAATTGCCTTTCCGCTTCTTTAGGGTCAGGGGGCTGCTCAACCCATTCTCCTTCCTCCAGTTCGGAGAGGGCTTGGTCAGAGTCCGAAGAGGAGTCAGCCTCCTCGACGTTTTGGTCAGAAGTGGCCTGATTGGTATCAGACTGGTGCCCCTCATGCTCACTCTCTGCAGAGGACTGTACTGCTAGTGGCCTCGGGGCGCCCCCTGGTGGTTGCTTGGATTTTTTCTTGGGAGCACCAGAAGTGCCTGCCCTAGATTTTTGGGGGGCGTTTCTCTTTCTTTTAGCTTTTCCAGATTTTCCCAGTGCAGCCAGGATCTCCCCCACAGACTTCTCTAGGGAGTCTAGGCGTACCTGCATGTCCTGGGCAGGAACTGGGGCTGGAGCAGAGGAGTCGCCAGAATTAGATTGGCCAGCACTCATGGTGATTGCCTGGCAAGAGAGGAAGGAGGACTATAAGCCAGGGACTCAGGGGTTAATAAAAACGTAGGGACGGAGTATAGATTAATCTCCGCCCACAGAGGCACAGCACGTGTATGGTGCAGCTGGGGAGAAACGAGCTGGCTGCCTGGGCCAGCAGGGGGCCCCGCTGCGGGGAAATAAATGGCCGAGGAAAAAGGGCTCTAAGAATAGTTGTGCAGACCCCTTATCCCGCCCTGGGGGGGGGGGGTTCGGTTGAATATAAAGCCAGGCCAGTATGAGTTCACGGGAACGGCCGCGCCGCCCCGGAGCTCTAAAACGCTTCCCCGGAAGGCTGTAGCCCTCTGCGCTCTTTTTAATGGCCCTCGCTCACGGGCGCGGCCGCGCCGCCCCAGAGCAACAAGACTGTTCTTTCTTTATTGGCCTGGAGAGCTTGCTGGCTCTAGGGCCGATTCCCACTCACGGGCGCGGCCACGCCGCCCCGGAGCATCTTATGGAGCCCGCGGTTAGCTCTATTTTTTAAAAAAAATATTTTTGAAGTGCGGAGCACAGGGAGTAAACCAATTAGGTCCCGGGCGGGCACCTACCCGCAATTTCAAAACTGTGCCCCCTGTTTCAAAAAGGCTCGACGGAGCTGATGCGACGCGCGTCCCACCGGCCGAGGCAGATTAACGAAACTGAAGAGGCCGGGTAGCTCCTAACGCATGCGCAAAAAGAAGTTTTCAATCATCTGCCACCTACCGGCCAGCAGCAGAGCTACCCAGCGGAGGAAGTGAAGGAGGTAAGAGGAGAAAGAGCACCTCTGGGAGTTAGTCAACCAAGGACCTCTGTCCCATTGAGAGAGGATGTCCATACATTTGAGTTGGAACAGCCCGTACTGGAAGGGGAACCCCTGAGCCAAGACTCTCATCCTTGAAACAAGTGGAAATAGGACACATACACCCCCCTCCCCCCCCCGCCCCTGCCAGCATGAGGACTGTCACTTGGACTAGCTTGTGCGGGCACATTCCTTTCAAAAGGGAGGGCAATGTGATGAATTCATTCACCCTGTGCCCCCTAGCTGTGACCTGGAGGCAGTTTCTTCTTCCTTTGGGGGAGGGAGTCAGAGACTGCATTTCCCAGCAGCTCCCTACCTTGTAGTGGTGACCTGGGGAAGGTTGTTCCTGTGCAGAGGGAGGAGAGAGGAAGTTGGGAAGGAGAGACCTAGAGAGAGATTGCAGGAAGGGATAGTGCTGGCTGCAACTGTGAAGCAGGTCTGTGCTGAGCTGGTACTGCACCAGCATGGACTCTGGGAACTGGAGTGGAATGCTTGTACAAACACTGTGAGTAAGCCACAGTCGTATAGGGCCTTGATGCCACCGTTTCTGCACCTGTGTTGAGTCTAATTTTTAAGTCAGTGGGACTCTGCATGGGCAAGGAGGCCTTGCTAACTAGGGTGCTGCGTCTCTGGGCTCCAGGGAAAGTCTGGATAACCCGGACAGCATGACCTTCCATAAGGCATGTGAGTTACATCAGAAAGAGGCGTGACAGCCCATTCGTCCCACCACCTTACTGGTGTGGCTTTGCCCCTTAGGGGTAGGGACCTGTCTCTGACTGTGGATTGTATAGCACATTACTGGTGCTATATTAATAATAATAATAATAATAATAATAATAAATTAATAATTATGTCATGATGCTCTGTAAGGGATTATGTTAAGTCAGAAAGGGCCCTAGCAGCTCCTTTTCCTTGCCCTTTCTGATGTGCGCCCTCGCCCACTAGGTAGCCCTACTCATCCTAGAAATCAATCTCTAACAATCCTATTGTTAGGTTTCTGAGAACTCTCCACTGAGATGAAGTGGAGCAGTTGATGGCTTTGAGCTACTCTATCAGTCTGGGTAACTACGGATTCAGGAATATGACACTGCATTAGTTCTGCTTGCACATCTTGAATCCTTCAGCATCGGATTCATAACCTCCAACATTTGATGGAAAGAAATGGGTACATGTCACGCCCCCTTTCATTTACATACATTTTGATGTGTTTACAAACATTTATTATAGCCCCTTGACTAATTTTGTGGCTGAGCTGGAAAAACAGGATGTCTGTTGTGTAAACATATGTCTGTCTGTGCAGGACCATTCAATTCAGATACAACTGAGCCTATTAAAAAGTCAAAATTCTCAAATATGTGCATTAATTCTAAAGCTTTAGTTTTAAAAACATTCAGAGAATCGCAGGTGGATGGGGTGACCATCCCTTTGCTTATCCCAAGCTTTTTAAAGTGAGACAAGGTGCCCCAGCCTTTACAACAGCCAGGGCTGTTAGAGTAGGGAAGGGAATTGCCAGCTCTTTCTCCACGTGGATAAATGAGGTGTTAACGACCCTCTTTGTCTGTCTGAACCAGTACAAACCTTACACTGGGCTCAATCCCAGAGCCTGCCAAAGCTGGGCACTCATGCACACATTTTCTACGTGGCATAATGGGCCGTTAATGGGGATGTGCGCGGTTTGTGCGCATGCAGATCTGCAGACTATGGGATTGATCCCACTGCTGGGTGCCCAGTACAAGATAAACAAAATTAACTATATTGGGCCAAAAGATACTATTGGACGGTATGTGAGCTGTGTCATGGGAGCCGATAAGAAAGCCGAATAAACCAGATGCTTGACACTCCTGTCTTAGAGGACTAAGCAAAGCCTCTAAATTCCTGACTTTTTGCCGTGCGCTGTGCCCTAGAGCAGATCACTTAAATTCTTGTCCTACAATTTCATTTCCTTCTCAGGGTTTACTACTTGAGTAACCCCTATCTTCCACTCTATAATCATTTTAGCATGAGAGAAGCTACCTATTCTTAACTGCCATAATTCTTATTAACAAGGATTCCCCGCCCCCACTGGCCATATTTGTTAAGTTTTGGAGTGTGACGAGTCCGAATCCACAACCACATTTTTCTGCACTGAGAAAATGCTGGATTCTAGGTAGTGAATTCAAAAGATGATTTATAAAAAAAACAAAAAACAAAAAAAAAAGCAATGAACTTTAATGAATCAATCCCTAAAATGTCTCTTCATTTACTTCTGAAGTGCTTTTTTTCAGCTGACCGATTTAGGGTTTACATATTAGCTGAGACAGTAGTTTGTCATCTGCATTTTACCAAGAGTGAATTTTATGTAAATTGACAGGAAATGGGGGAGGGAGAAATCCCAAAGAGAAGTGCTGATACGAGTCACAGTTTGTTGGCAAGCTGCAAGTGGATCCATTATGATCTGTCATTTGATTAAAGTTGGTGCACTGTGAACTTTTTGTTTCAAACCACAGTAAACTGAATCAATTTCAGTCAAGCAAAGGGGTCTAAAGAAAACAATTTGTGTGGTGATTGGGCTAATAGCATAAGCACCGGTGTACTAGTGTTGTTTTGTTAGTGTGTTGGAAGGGATGCTTTGCAGAAATAGCATGCATGCAAGAAGACATGCAAATGAGCCAGTATCCCAACAATAAGCCACTTTCTGTATGGTTCTTCTTCAGGATGTCCTGACCTTTTAAGTTCTCATTGGATCTTCAGTGTCAGAAAACATTTCCAGGATTTAGACAGGATTTAAAAAGGATTCCTCCCATTGGGGATTGAGGGCATTTTTATCACTTACAATTTCAACAATGTTTTTAAAGTGTTGGTAGCATATGTGAGCATCATTCTAACAAGCCAAGTTTGGATAGTAAAACTAATTTTCTCCATCTATTCCTTAGTAATGTTCTCCTTCTAGAGGTTCAAGGAAATTTTCTCCGTTTCCCTGGTCCATAAAGCAGTGCTCACAAATAAAAGGTGTGTTGCCAAGATCCTGTTAGTTAAACCATTTAACTCTGTCTGCTCTGTTCTGCTGGATGCAATCCTGGCTTAAAGTGGTGGTGATGGTGGTTGGTGTTCATGGATTTTTGTTTTGTTTTTGAAGGGTGTCTGAGAAGGTAGTGTAGGGGGCGGGGAGAGACAACCTTCTTAACCCTATGTTGTACAGCTCTTTGTTCAGAAATTAAATTAAATGGATTTAAATAACAAATTGCCCCCATGGGTTATAAGATTTTGTTGTATATGGAATTGACACAGTCTAAAAGCAAACACTTACCATGGGTATGCAAGCAGTTTTGGGGAGGGAGTACAAGCCACATAGGATGAAAACAGACCTGCATAGGGCTGAAATGAGAACCACTTTTTTTTCTTGCTAAAATATCGCAAGAGATGCCACTTTGCACATGCACATTACTGGGATGAATGCAGTACATGGAAAGCGATACACAGTAAATTGGTATATGGTAAATGGTAACTTGCAGTAAACGGTAATGGTAAAAAATAAATGGTATGTTGAGAAAATGAGCAATGTTGACAATCAGCACTTTTCTCAATTATCGTTTCTCTCTTAAAACTAGTCAAGAACAGTGCTTCTTGATGATGATGGAGAAAAACTCGAGATCGAGTTTCAGCCCTAGACCTGCGCCTTAAATCAGCTTTAACATTTCTTATGTATGTTGGAGGGCTGCATAGGGCACTGATACAGCTCTGCAACATGCATAAGAAATGTTAAAGCAGAATTACGTTCATGTCTGTTTTCATCCATAGTAGTCATCGATCCAAAACTGCATCCAGTTTTGGATGCCTCACTTTAAGGATGCTGGAGGGCTAGGAGGAGAGAGCAATAAGGAGGAGGATGGGGGTGAAAGGAATGACCTGTGAGGAGAGACTGGAAAAACTGAGAATGTTTAGCCTCAGAGGAGATTAATGGTGGGAATGAGCGTTCTCAGGTATGCAAACGACTGAGTTCTCTCTGGTCACTGAGGATAGAATCAGAAGTAATTCTGATTCTATCCTTAAGTCTAAGGAAAAAAGAGTTAGGCTAGATATCTGGAAGATTTTTCTAACTACCAGGACAGTTAAGCAGTGGAATAATTTGCCATGGGAAGCTGTGGAGGCTCCATTGCTGGAGGCCTTTAAAAATAGGCTAGACAGGCCTCTCTGGGGAAGATACTGTGGATTCTGCTTAATGGCAGGAGGCTGAACTAGATCATTCTTGAGATTCTTTCCAAACCTATGATTCTAAGCAGAAAGAAGTGTTTCCATTATGGAATAAAACTTTTAGTAGGAATGATCAGGCTACCTCGGTGCCCTGCCTATGGAGGCTTTTGGTGGCTATGGACAATCCCGCTGTTTCCTATTTCATATAGATCCTGAAATAAAATTAATATTTTCCCAGTCACATGATGAAAATCTAAATGAACTCTGATAAACTTGCTTTAGTAGACTGTTTTTGTTTTTTTAAATCATTGTTAGCAATTGTTTCCATACCAGGCTACATTTGGTTTTGGATCCATGTCTGTATGTGTGTGTGTTTAATAATTTGCCCTTGCAATGAAATCCAAAGCATCTGGTCATTCGAGTTGTTTTTTCCTTCCTCTGTGCAGGTTGTTAAACTGTTACTTCACCTTTTTGTGTGCTATTGCTCCACTAGCAGCTTATTCCTTAAGGAATTCATGCACCATACAAGGGTCCTTTGTTGTATAATGTTACATGAAATCAACCAGTGCTTTCCACAAGAAAGTAGCACTCCCTCTGTCTGCCGTAAGGATCAAAGCAGAGCTGCGTTTGCTTTGGTCAATGAAACTAAAATGTATAACCCTTTCTCCCCTGATGTCAGCGAACCAGAACCTAATAGTCCATATAAATGGGATTCTAAGCCTTATTTAATTCACGGGGTTCAAATCAACATATTAGATTTTTGTCCCCTACATTGGTAGCTGCATTTTGGACCTAAGGAAAAGTTCCATATTCTTCTCATGACTCTTAGCTCCTCTGGGGCCACTTTTAGACGAGACAAATTTGCGCATGATTGTTGAAAAATGCGCGTGTTTTAATGCTCGTTTAAACACTTAAACCGTTTTAAATGCGTATTTTCCATGATCGTGTGGAAGCCAAAACCGTGTTGAATGTGGTTTTTAAATAATGTGCATGTTCTAAAACCGGTTTTGGCATCCCCCGATCATCAAAGGGGCTCAAAACCGGTTTTAAAAAATGCGCATTATTTAAAAACCACATTCAAAACGGTTTTGGCTTTTACACGATCATGGCAAATGCGCATTTAAAATGGTTTAGGTGTTTAAACGAGCATTAAAACACGCACATTTTTCAACAATCATGTGCAAATTTGTCTCGTCTAAAAGCGGCCTAAGATTGTCTTTGCATCTGTATACAATCTTGCTGCCTATGGCAAGGTCTTTGCTAGTGGTTTGTGGATATAGCATCACGTGATTAATGGGCACTTTGCCTGCTCAGGGCAAATAGCTTTATTAGTGCTTCATTACTCCCTGGTGGCTGTGGATTAGCTCTCGGCAGCAGAAGCTGATTCAATAAATGATACACCAGGCTGCAGACTGCTTTCACAGTTGTTCCACAGCAAGTGACTCCACGCTTGATGAGTTATTTGGCCTGGGACTACAGGATTGCTTTGTAGCTGCAGTTTCCCATGGGCTGCTGCCGCTCCTTAGGTGTGGAAGAGAATTTGGAGGAGTGGGCAAAGTGCCTGTTTGATGACACGCCTGATGACATAGTCAATACTGTCTGTGTTCTGAAACCGTTTCCTTGAGTCTCTTCATCTCCTCAATTCCACCTCAATTTTAATTTCAGCTTAGAACAGTCTATTTCCATGGTCTCTCTCTACCTCACTCACCTTATTATAATTTTTACACATGTGGAATATAACTCGGTAGTAGCCGTATGACACAACTCTTTGGAAAAGTTATTTTGAGGCTGTGTTTTGTATGAAAGATGCTTGTGTAAGGGGCTGTTCTACTGGTATTGATGCCAAAAAATCTCATTGATTTAAATGGGAAAAGAATGTCATCACTTGCAAAAACTTGCATGAAATTACGGTAGAACTTGAAATCATAAATTGTTTTAATGTTCTAGAGTCCCACAAATAGTTCTGCAATCCCTAACCTACCCCTCTAGTTGTAAATGCATGGATAAATCACAAGTTCTTCCTAAGATTCTGAAAATCCTGAGACGTAAATGGTCCTCTTCGTTACATTATCTGCTTCTGGCAACATTTAATAATCCTTTCCAATGGTATAGGTATGGATATATTTATGCTCATGCAATACATTTGTTCTTGAATCCTGTTGCTTTCTGTAGGTGTGCTGCTTCTGTGTAGATAGCCAGTTATCAGGAAGTCATTAACACAAGAAAGCAGATAAATGAGGAAGCAAGATGCCTTTTTTGTTGTTGTTAACATTTCAAAGAGAACTATTTTAGTTGCTGCCAGTTGCTGAAAGGAAAAGAGTTTTGTGTTTTGATGCATCAGAGCAATAACTATAAAGGTGCGGGCCACTTCCTGAAGATTAATGACAGGCTGAGAAGAGAAGATGGCCCTGATGCACAGCCAAAGGCTATTAACCCAAGATGGCCATTAATCTCCAGAAAAAGCCCTGTGCTCCAGATAGATTGAGTATTTTATGGATTGAGCCCATGGCTCCCATGTGTGTGGAATCAAAAATAAACATGAGCAACTTTGGTCCTTTTCAACTGGGCCGTGGTGGGTGGTGGGATGGGTGTGCGCCCATGGTGGGTGTAGGTGGGTGTGCTCCCGTTCCTATGGGTGCACAGTCATCTCCATGCACGGAGCAACGGCCATTGGAGCCTGTTGCTCCGTGCGTGGGTGATGGGTGGAGTACGGGAGTGCGCACGCACCACCGCCTGCGGTGTTCCCACAGGTGTCCCCCCCCCCCCCCCCTGCTGCAGAGTCCACTCAGGTGCCCCCCACTGCACATGTGTGCAATGCTGGGGGGGCGCCCATGTGAAAAGGCCCTTAGATCACATGGATTAAAATGGCTGCTTAGAGGCTGGGCTGGAATGTAAGTCATAAAGAGAAAATGGACACGTTCCAACACACAGGTAAACTGAAGTGACTACTTCAGTTGAATTGAATTCAACTGAAGTCAGTTTAATTAAATTGAAGTAATTATTCCACTTTGGGTAGTGTTCAGACAAATAGTGTGAAGGGTTGTTAAGATTAAAAAGTGGTGTCATATGTAAAGTGCTCCGAGTGCCATAGCAGGGGGGTGCTATATAAAAATATTATTATTATTATTTAAAATATGCTGCATTAATTTACCTCCTAGCTCAGATGCAATGATCACCAAACCATGGTGGCAGGCCTCAAGTGATAAGTTACTCTCACAAATGGTTACTTGAAAATGCAAACAGAAGGGTGTACATACTTCTCTTTCTGCTTCTGAATAATGTTGGTATACCCCTTTGTTTGTATGAACACTTCAGGAATGAAAGAGAAGCAACGCCCTCGTCATTGAGGGAACTGTTCACATTTGCATGAACAGAGCACTAGGCCAAAGTTATTCAGGGGTAGGAAGAGAAGTTTGGTTTGTATTTCAAAGTAACTGTCCATGTGAACGCTTATCTGTGTGATGGTAGTGACCTCAGTTCAATGATCATTATGTTTCAGCTGGGGGAAATTGACACAGTATTACTTTTGGTTTATGCTGCTGAAGAGGAAGTACTTAATTTGATTTAATAAAATCAAAGTGGTTTATTTGGTTTAACTCTGCTCATGGGAAGTGGTCCTGGGTCAAAAGCTGTTGTGTTGATTTCAAATTTGAGAGGCAAGCTCATGCAAGCTCAGCCGCTAGACTATAGGGCCAGCGCAGGGATCAGGACAGATGGTTGCCCCCCTGGCGGGGCAGGCCACTATTGGACCTCCCACCACAGAGTGGGGCAGGGCACCAGCCACACAAGCGGGCACCGAACTCTGCCCCGTCTCCCTCCCCCAGCCCGACCGCTGTCCTGTCCCCGGTCTCGATGTGGCTGCATGGGATTGGAGTGGGCAGACACTGCTCAAAACCCCACAGCAGACCTCGCAGTGTGGCCTGGCAGACGGCGACTGGCACCTTTGGGCAGCCTTGGCCTTTTTCCAAGGATGCAGCGTGTAGCAGCCAGCTGTTCCATCTGGAGGCCACCGATCACACGTTGCACTTCATCGTGTGGTAAGGCTGCCCAAGGCACAGTAGACATCTTGTATAGCTGGCTGCACCCATAGTAGTTTTGCATTGGCCCAACATCCGTTTGTGAACGTATGCAAGTTTGTGAGTAACGCAGAGCCCATCTCAAACTAACCATTTTGCCTTTTGTCCCTATCAAAATCTCTTGGTGTATTATCTTACTGCACATATATATATATAACTTGTCGACGCCACCCCCCACCCCACCAATCAGACACAGAGGCAAATTATTGGTTTTAATCAGGCTGCACTCTTTATTAACAATAACCTGATGATGGCAATTTTGGGTCCAATATGCTAGCTAATTCAACTTTATTAACTTGAACTGACCTGGATGTGCCTTCCAGTGTCAGCTCTGATCAACAATAACTGAAAAGACCCCCTCGACAGGCCCTAGCTGTGGCCGAATGGGGGAGGGTGAGTTGTGCAAACCTACCCTATACCAAGTAAGGAGTTAATGCGGCAGCGAGGCCCAGGATTGTGCCCATCCTTGGTCCCCCAGCTATCGCGCACTCCCCGGGACGTAACCCCAGACATGCTGCGCCCAACATTATCTGTGTAGCACGTCCCCATCTCTTAAGGAGATGATTCAATTTACCTATGCCCTACCTATTTATCTACTTTCACATACTGGACCCCTGCCAAGTGCGACAAATATTACCCGTCTTAATACTAGATTCCAATCCAATTCAAACAATTACTTTTCTTTTACCAGATTGTCCTATTAAAAGTCGAATATAAATAAGCCCAAACAAGAATGATCCTAAACCAGATTAAATATTCAGCCTATTTAACCTATTCTCCACTGTGAAGGAGGCGAAAACTTGACCCCTAATTAGGATAGTCATTCAAAATTCCTCCTTGGCCCCATAATGGCAACCAGATAACCCGCAGTGGGAGAGGGGAGGTGGATGGGGCGGCCTGCTCGCCGTTCACACCCAGAATGATCCGCTTGGAAGCGGCAGGGAGCCAGCCCCTCCTAGCAAGGGGCGGTCTCCCCAGCTTCGCGTGGCCACCTTCGTGCCACTGGGCAGAGTTGCCAAGCACCCCTGTAAACATAGAGGCAGCCTTCTAACGGGCCCTGCTCTACCGCGGCGTTTCAATCCTCCGATAAGGGGGAGGGGCGCAACAAATCCCCTTCGCTTGCAATTTGCTGCGAAGGGACAAATATTATACACAGTGTAGGCAGTAGAAAAATCATTAATAGATATTCCGATTAATCTTCAACAAAGCAGAGCCCATCCGAAGGCCATGCAATGTCACTAAATCAGACAAAATAAGGGTTAGAAAATTGTTCCTCACGTGTTTCTGACTTCTTATTGCAAAGTACTCCCTGGCAGTGGGCTCAAAAGCACGCTGGATGGAGGAACCATCTGATCAGGGTGGACTTTCATATACAGCCTGCACAGGCTCAGTCCGTGCATAGCTAGGCTCCTTTTCGGCCTGAGCTGTAACGGGAGTAGCTCTGCTCCCCCATGGAGTGCTCTGATCTCACGGTGGTCCATTCAGGCAGGGTCACATCAGGAGAGGGACATGGGGGATAAGCCACTCCTATACTCCTTTAATAGTGATCTCCCCGCCTCCATGGAGTGTTGTGATGTGATGATGATCTGTGGTGGAAGGGGGTTAAGACAGTCCCCCCATACCTGAAGTGGCCTGGCCCCCTTTGGGGGTGGGACCTCTTGACCAGGGGGTCTAGCCTGAGGGAGGGCTCCCGAACTCAGCCTGGCTAGTCCTTTTAGCTAGTGTCCAATCAGGCTCAGTCTAGTATTCAGGGTCCGTTATACAAGTTGGTAAGCATCTTTGAGAAGTGGGCCCATTTCCCCCACTGTATATACCTTCTTGTCTTTGTTTCTTCATTGTGTAACCCCAGACGTGCCTGATGAAGGACCCTGTGAGGCAGGTCCAAAAGCTTGCATACCTCCAGCAACTGGAGTTGGTCCAATAAAAGAAATCACTCTACTACTTTGTCTCTATTGCTCTCGAAAGACACCACTCTCCCCACACTTTTTGAGCATTTTTTGGTGGTCTGTAAGCAGACCAAAGCTGTATATTATATTTATTGTGTCTACTTGCCAGCACTGCTGTGTTAGATTCAGCTGAATTCATCAAGCAGATGGCAAGCCAGTGATTGCAAGCAACTCCCTGAACACACAAGGAACATTTCCACAAAGGAGCAGCAGGTTTCAAGGGGCTAGATGGCTAATGTCACTACCTTAGTTTGTTTAGAACTTTGCAACAAAGAGCATTAACACAATGACTGGTCTAGAATGGCAAACATGAAAACAAAAAGGTAATTATTAATCTTGCAAAGAATTTCATTGAATTTTAAACCCACTTGTCCAAAAACATGCCAGAGCTTTCCTACTACACTGATGAAAAGTCTGCTGAAATGTTGAACAAAGTGCAAAGCTTCAGGAATTTATTCAGCCTCACTGCTTGCTGCTGCTAGGATATATTTTGATAGTTAGGGGAAACCTAGGAATTGCCACTCTGTCAGTGGGACATCTAGTCCAGTGTCCCTTCTCTGAGAGAGGTCAGAAACAGATCAGATATTTGCAATATGGTCGCCAATATTTGCTGTCTGTTTCCCACAATGCAAAGGGCATGGAGGAATACACTATTTTGGGAGTAGCACGGAGAGGAGAAGGGGATCCCCAACACCAGGACTCTGGTCACAGCTGTTCAGTCACTTGATGGTAGGAAGTGACCATCAGGAAATGATACATCAGGACTGAAGCTTGCTCTGCATTAATCAAATCATACAACACCCTTGCTACTTGCTAGATCTAGATCTTTGTAAGCAAACCCACTGCATCAAGTGTCAAGAGAGTATGGGATTATCGAGGAGCACAAGGAGTGGTAAGCATTTCACACCACACTCAGGATGTTGAGTGCCACTGCCACTTTAAAAGAGTGTTGTGTACATGAGCCTTGAGGATGTAATTGCGCAAAACCTGGATCACGGAAAGTAAATGTGTGCACAGCAGTCCCCAGCAGCATGCTTGCTGTCCAGGGGTTTGTTAGCGAGACATGTCTGTCTGACAGCCAGGGGGAGGCAGGCTGCCCTTCCCAGGGATCTGGGTTTTGTATGAATGTACCTTTAGTCTGCAGCTGTGAAACAGAAATAATACTATTTT
Source organism: Sphenodon punctatus (assembly GCA_003113815.1). NCBI lineage: Eukaryota > Metazoa > Chordata > Lepidosauria > Sphenodontia > Sphenodontidae > Sphenodon > Sphenodon punctatus. Next base: position 37,916 of record QEPC01006809.1, read on the forward strand.
ACTGTTACATGGTGAGGTAAGTATTGTGAAGGGTTCAGGTAGTGTCACTAAGGGGAAGAGATGACTTAAAAAGCCATTATACCAGTGTAAACCAAACATTTTAAACTGCTAAGTATCTCTTTCCACCTTTACATCATTTACAATGAAACTCTGTCTTTTTAGGTCTGGTACCAAAGTTTTTGTCAGTGGATCATGGTACACTTTCACAGTTAGGCCTTAACATCTGTGCATGCTCCAATTTGTCAATGTCGACCTGAGGTTTACTGAGTAAAGCACTGTCTGAGGCTATGATCCTGGAAGCATTTTTATTAACTAGGCCCCTTGAAATCAATGGGGTTTCTCCAGCATTAGTGTACTTAAGACTGTCAGGGTCTTGCCGCTGCATGTTTTATAACTTTTTATTTTTAAATTAAGTAAGACTGCACATGTGTTACATTTTTCCTCTGTCTGTAACACTTTCACAAACCATTTACTCTGGAGTAGTCCCATTGAGCCCCTGCAGGGCTTCAAAGGGACTATCTATACCCGGACTAAGGCCGTTTTTAGACGATCATGGCTGCGCCTGCGCTTGTTTGGAAAAAATGCCGGAAGCTGGGATCAGACGATACACTCTCAGCAATCACGCGCCCGGAAGGGGGATGCGCATGCTTTTCCGGCAGCGATTTGACCAGGTTGAAAAATCGACCCAGTCAAAAACGTCGTCTAAAAACGGCCTAAGTGTTTTGTGGATTGTGGCTTTTGTTAGTTGCTAAATCTATAGCTGAAGCTCCAGGGGCCACAGGTTAGCCTCTTTCCCGCAGTCCCAAGGTCTTGGGAGTGAATAGAAAATATTTTCTTCTCCAGTCATCTCCATTGCTTAGCAGGTCAAGCAACATTCCCAGGATGAAATTCCAGTGCAGTCTTGTGCTTTGCATCATCTGAGAAACTGCTTCAGGGCGGCTCTGCTCTGTTCAGTGGAGAGTTTATTTTATTTATTTATTTATTTATTTATTTTTAGAATTTTGCTACCCCGCCCCTCCTGCCACAGACAGCTCGGCGCGGCTTACAATTTGCAAAACATTAAAACAACAATTCAAAAACAACTAAAAGGAGGACAAAAAGAAAAATAACCCCTACCCAACAACCCACCCCCTCACCCATCTCCTTCACCAAATGCCCGGCGGAACAGCCAGGTCTTACAACTTCTCCGAAAATAGGGGAGATCCGGGACCAACCGGGCCTCCACCGGAAGGGCGTTCCACAGCCGTGGTGTGGCCACAAAGAACGTCCTCCCCTGTGTGGCCCCCCAGAAGATTTGGGGGACCTCGAGCAGGGCATCCCCAGATGACCGCTGGGGTCGGTCCAGCAACCGGGGAGTGAGGTGGTCCTGCAGATAGGTAGGGCCTAGGCCGTTTAGGGCTTTATAGGCCAAAACCAACACCTTGAATCGGGCCTGGAAAACCACCGGCAGCCAATGCAGAGAGCAGAGCACTGGTGTAATATGCTCCGGGCGGCCCAGTCCTACCAGAAGACGGACCGTTGCATTATCCCCCAGCTGCAGTTTCCGAGCCGTCACCATGGGTAGCCCCATGTAGAGCGTGTTACAATAGTACAATCTGGAGGTGATGAAACATGGATGATGGTGGCCAGGTCAGAGCCTGAGAAAAACGGTCAAAGCCATTGCACCAGATGTAATCGGCGAAAAGGACTCCTTGTCACAGCCTCCACCTGGGCATCCAGGCGGAGCTACGTGTTGAGAAACACCCCCAGACTCCATACCTGGGGTACGAATGGAGGGCAGACCCTGCCAATAACGGGGGCCACCATCTTCATTGCTTTACCCACCAACATCACCTCCGTCTTGTTGGGATTCAGCCTCAGTCAGTTAGTCCTCATCCAGTCCCCCACAGCCGTCAAACACCAAGTAAGCACCGAGACTGCAGGACCTGGGTCTGTTGAAAAAGAGAGAGACAGCTGGGTGTCATCAGCATATTGATGACACCACACGCCGAATCTCCCGATCACATCACCGAGTGACTGCATGTATACGTCGAACAGGAGAGGGGACAAAACCGAACCCTGCAGGACTCTACACGAGAGGTCTCAGTATGATAAAAAAGACTCCCCAAGAACCATTCGCTGCGTTCTACCAGTCAGGAAAGAGCAGAACCATTAAAAAACCGTTCCGCCCACCCCTGCACAGTCCCGCAGCTGCGTCACCAACATCCCATGATCAACTGTAGCAAATGCAGCCGAAAGATCTAATAGAACTAACAGGGTCGAATGACTCCGGTTCATTTCCCGGCACAGCTCATCCACTAAATCCACAAGCGCAGTCTTGGTGCCATACCCCGGATGAAATTCTGACTGAAAGGGGTTCAGATAACCGATGCGGTCAAGATGCCCCTGCAGCTGCTGAGCCACTACCCATTCAATAACTTTCCCTAAAAAGGGAAGGTTAGAGACAGGCCAATACCTGGCAAGGGAGTCAATGTCAAGCAATGGTTTCTTGAGCAGAGGCCGAACCACTGCCTTTTTGAGACAGTCTGGCACTCTGCCCTCCCAAAGGGAGGCATTGACCACCCCAGCCAGCAACGGCCCTATTGTCTCCTGGCAAGATTTAATCAGCCAGGATGTGCAAGGATCTAATTCTCAAAATGTGACCCTAACAGCCCCAAGAACACCAACCGCATCAGTGAGTGTCACCGATTGAAATTGATCCCACAAAACCGGACAAGACGAGACTTCCATAACCTCCAGTTCCCCATGTGTGTTAATTGCGGCATCAAAGTCGTGGTGAATCCGAGCGATTTTATCCACAAAATAATCCACAGACATGTCACAGTGAACAGTAGAGGAGTCCACTCCAAGGCGGAGGGAGGGCGGTCTGACCAGCCCCCACACCACCCGGAAAAGCTCAGCTGGACGAGATTTAGCAGATAATATGAGGGTTGCAAAAAACTTCTTTTTTGCTGTCTGCATAGCTACGGCATAGGCTCGTAAACTGGCTCTCTGACGCAATCTGTCAGTTTCAGGATGCGAACGACGTCACCGTTGCTCCAACTGCCGCCCTTCTTGTTTCAGCTCCTGCGGTTCCTCAGAGAACCAAGGAAGCCTGCGGAGCTGTCGCCTGGACAGCGGATGCCTAGGAGCTGTCTGATCAATGGCCTTCGTCAGCAGAATATTCCATAAGAAGACGAGGAGAAGGTGGGGATAGGATATTACTGAGGAAGTTGGGGATAGCAATTGACATATTGCAACCAACCAAGGGCAGATCCTTTATTGTTGTTAGCTCATCTCTCTCTCATTATTTTATTTTATTTTATTTATTTATTATATTTTTGTGTCGCTACATTTGCCCACAGGCAACTCAGAGAGGCTCACTATAGATCAAAACATATAAAACAGTAAAACCAACAATACAAAATACCCACTAAAACATCTTAAACCATAAAATACTAAGAGCAGAAATCTCTTTTTCTCACAGTGAGCTCTTCAGAGCCAATACTGTTTATATAGCACTTAGCACAATGATGACGCTCGGATCTGTGGCTGGGACCTCAGGGCACTGCTGCAATAATAATTATAATTAATAATAGATGGGTTATTCCTGAGCAGGAGAAGGGACTTTCTACATGTTATTGCATTGGAATTCTTCGGCTGGGAGGAACCGGGTTCTCTTTCCCTCCTCCCACGCATGTGTCTGAAGTTCCTTCTACTGAGATTTGTGAAGGCGCTGAATCTTTTGGTGTTAGCAAATGAGACCGTAGCCCACACCAGGTGGGTGTCCACCTGCCTATTTTATTAGTTGTTCACCCCCACCGGCCACATGGCCACCATTCACCAGACATGCAGCCCCCACTCATGGCGAGGTCTCAGAACATGGTGTGGGGCAAATATGGGCTAAATTGCACCCTCATGTCTGCATTCCATCAATTAGGTTGCAAGCAGCCTCATTTGCGTACAGCTTAGAGCATTCTGAGGAGTGATCACTTCCTGCCCCTCTCTTTGCTCTCAATCTCACTGGTGCGTACGTAACATCCACCTTAAAAGCCCAATGCGGGCCAAATCCAAACATGCATTGTCTCAGCTCGTCCTGGTTTGCAACATGTGCCCAATATGCTCTTTCTCAAAGCTGTTGCCTTCTCCAGAGCAACTTCTACAGCCTTTCCATCGCTGTGGTCATGGCTCAGAATGAGAGCCAGGCAACTACCAGCACTGCTACCTCCAGCGTTTCATCTCAGGCACCTGATGCAGCTGCCAAAGGTTCATTCCCTGGAGCGAGAAAGAGACCAAGGCCTTCATCGCTCTATAGGGGGAGCAGAAGGTACAATACCAATTGGTGAAGTGCTGTAGGAAGAGGTTGTGTTCCATGGGATCTCTCTCCAGATGGTGCAGCAGGGATCCACCAGTGACATGAACCAGTGCCAGCAGTGGGCCAAGGAATTGTGAGGCACGGATACAAAGAAATCCGGGACAACAACTTTGCCTCCAGCTGCGGGAGGAAAACCTCACTCTGCTATGAGCTGCTGGACTGGTTCCTGTGCATGGATGGAACCATCAAGGCATCCCACCTGCGCGGTGGTGCCTTCATCAGGGGTCAGAAGCAGGTCAATGTGCTTCCTCCACTGCCCACTCCAACTGCTCCCTCTCCCATCATGGCATCCACGACTGCCAGTGGAAATTCCTCCATGCCCATCCTCGCCCTGGAGACAGCAAGGGTCAATGCCAGCCTGGACACTATGGCTCTCATGGTCTGCCCCCTCAAGCTGGAAAGCCAGTCCGTTTGAAAAAACATCCGAGGTGTCAGTTGAGGGTATGGGGGTGCTTGAATTCTGTATGTTCTTCATGCCTCTACAGTGATTGTGGGAGGAGAACCACATGCTCCAATGATCCTGCCACATAGGCCAGGTACTCCTTCCCGCTTTTCTTATGATGGTCGGCAGGCTGTAAATTGGACGGGAAGGGCATCTGTTAAGAGATGCAATAAAAAAGATGAACGTTTATTTTCTGTTACCACCGAAGACAGGACAAGAAGCAATGGTTTTAAACTGAAGGAACAGGTCTGTTTAGATGTGTAGAACAGTTCAGCTGCGTAGCAAGATGGTTTGGAACTCTTCCTTGGAAGTTTTTGAGAAAAGCCTGGACAGGCATCTGTCAGGGGTTCTTTAAGTATAGGGTATCTCTTTGCTCCTCTGATATCTCTGCCTGGATGTCCCGACGTCAACTCAAGCTCAACATGGCCAAGACTGAACTCATTTTTACTCCCTCCTCTTCCTCTCCCTCTAACCTGCCAATCTGCATCGATGGAGTCACCATCCATCCTGTTCTCCAAGCCCGTAGCTTGGGCTTCATCTTTGACAGGCACCTCTCTTTTAAACCTTACATTGACTCTGTTGCCAAATCCTGCCAATTCGCCCTCCATAACATTGCTCGGATCCGCCCCTTTCTCTCTACCTCCTCGGCCAAAACCCTTGTTCATGCCATGGTTATCTCTCGCCTCGATTACTGCAACCTCCTCCTTGCTGGCCTCCCTCACTCTCACCTGTCCCCCCTTATCGCAATCCAAAACTCCGCTGCCAAGGTCATTCACTCTGCCCGTCGCTTCGACCATGTGCAGCCTCTCCTCTTCTCTCTTCACTGGCTCCCCCTTCCTGAACGTATCCTGTTTAAACTCCTGGTATTCACGTTCAAAACACTCCACAACCAAGCTCCCCCTTACCTCTCGGACCTAATCTCCCTACGCACTCCTGCACGCGCTCTCCGCTCTTCCTCTGTCCCCTCCCTCACTCTCCCTCGTTTCTCCTGCTCACCTAACCGCCTTCGACCCTTCTCCCTCGCTGCCCCCCATGCCTGGAACTCCCTCCCTACCCACATCCGCCTTGCCCCCTCCCTCCGCTCCTTCAAATCCCTCCTCAAGACCCACTTTTTCCTCGCCGCCTTTCCCAATGCCTGCTAGTCGTTCCCCATATACTTACTGTCTGCCCTCCTCTGCAGACTGCTGCAACCAACCTGATTGTAACCAAGCCAAGCACACGCACCTGAGACTTCGCATCCGCCTGAATGTTTGTTTGTCTTCTCCCCTGTCTCTCCCACTGTCCCCTCTCCCTGTCTCCCCCTCCTTGTCTTTTAGATTGTAAGCCACAGACAGGGACCGCGTCTATTTCTATGTTCTGTACAGCGCCAGGCACATGGCTGGTGCTATATAAATGTTTATAAAAATAATAATAATAATAATAATAATTAATGACCTGTGAGGTCACCTCCAACTCTACAGTTCTGTGTTTCTATGTCCGGTGTTTCTGGAGCTTCCGTTGCCTCACAAAGGGAGTCTGCAAATTCCAGAGAGGAGAGAAAAGGGAGGAATCATTCAAACGTGGCTTACTTACCGCATTTGCTAAATCTTTGTTTGTCTTGTCCAGCATCAGTGCATTCACACAGTTGCTGATCACTGCTTCTCCCACACATGCTATTTTCCTTTGCTATTTCCCACAATACAAAGGGCATGGAGGATATAAGGAGCTGTCTAACTGAGTTGGACCAATGGTCAATCTTAGCCCAGTATTGTCACAACGTGACATGGCAGCAAGGTTTCAAATCCGGGTCTCCAGCAGAGTCCTCACCCGGCGTGCTACCAGAGATCATGAATCGGAGATGTCGAGGATTGAACTTGGGACCTTATACATGCAAAACATATGCTCTATCATGGCCCACCTCTTTAAGGCATATAGGAATTAAGGAACATGTTTGCAAGGGTACTGTGTTAGTGAGCTGGTAGTTACTTCTGAAAGGTCAATCATTACTTTACCTGCAGTACATGCATGAGTCGCATTGGTCGGAACTGCAGTGTCATTGGGACAAAGAGATTTTCAACTGATCAGTGATTTCCATAGGCTTGAATTTTCCAGACTTTGGCCATGACTCCTTGGAGGTCCGAGGGGGCAGCTGGTAAGGCAAAGACTCAAATTTAGGGTTGCCACTTCTCCCAGGAAAGAAAATAGTCAGTGCTGATTTGCATAAATGTATGTATGTATTTTTTATTTATTTTTCTATTTTTACCCCAACTCTCTCACAAAAACGATTCAAAACTTGTATGTGTTCATGTAAATTTAAAATAGCTGATTGTACAACATCTAAACTGCACTAAGAAAAACAATAGGGATCAGGATGGGTTCGGAGACACAGGGATGTAGGGTGGTGTAGGTGTAGGATGGGTTGGGTGTAAAGGCATGGGTTGCTAAGTAGATGGGGAAGGGCTGGGTGTGGGATTATAGGAGTGTAGGATAAATGGGAGTAGGAAGTTGGAGAAAGAGAATGGAGGTGCTGAGACTACAGAGGCTGAGGCCTATTCAAGATTTTCAATTTCTGGACATTGACTCTGCAGACACTGGGCAAAGACCCCCACTTTCTAGATAGCTAGGGTTAAAACGAGTGACAGGTGGCAATTCACCACATTGGCAACAATTTCACAGATGGGTATATTCTCCTCTGCTCTCATGCCAGCTTCAGACTAATGTGAAGCCCTGTGGAGTCTCTGCAATAGAGTTTATGTGGGATTGGGGTGGAGTGGAAAGAGTCGTGCTCCAGAAGCGGTATTGCGGCCTCAACAACTTGTACTTGTACTCAGACTGGGGCTCTCTAGATCCCAGTTCTTTTCCTCCTTCCAAGGTCAAGTAAAAAAATGGTATTAAATCCTACGAAATTGCTGTCTGGAATACGGTAAGTAAGCCACGTTTGAATGATTCCTCCCTTTTCTCTCCTCTCTGGAATTTGGAGACTCCCTTTGTGAGGCAACGGAAGCTCCAGAAACACCGGACATAGAAACACAGAACTGTAGAGTTGGAAGTGACCTCACAGGTCATTAATTATTATTATTATTATTATTATTTTTATAAACATTTATATAGCACCAGCCATGTGCCTGGCGCTGTACAGAACATAGAAATAGACGCGGTCCCTGCCTGTGGCTTACAATCTAAAAGACAAGGAGGGGGAGACAGGGAGAGGGGACAGTGGGAGAGACAGGGGAGAAGACAAACAAACATTCAGGCGGATGCGAAGTCTCAGGTGC
>QEPC01006809.1:46434-90949 GCA_003113815.1 Sphenodon punctatus
ATAATTAACTTGATTTGCATAACTATGCATGCTGGGAAGCAAATTTGCAATAGGTTTGACATAGAATCACAACTTTGCTAATCAAACAGAACTCAAATCCTCTGGAATTTCAGCACCTCCCTCACGCAAGCATAGGGCCTTCAGACCCCACCCACCCACAATTCATCTCCCAGGGGCCTATTTACCCTCGGGTCATGGTCAGGATTGGCTGATTCTGCGAAAATCACTGCAAATTGCAGCAACACAGTCAACTCGGGTTCCTGGATATAGCCAAATTGAAAGCATCCTTTAGTTTTTGTTAAAAGATTTTGCTATTGGAACTGACAGAAAGTCATACATTTGCACCACTGAGGGCTACACAAAATTAAGTAACTGTCTTAAGTGCAAGACAAATTCTGCCTCCTGAAGTATAAACTAAGCTGAAATGTTCTGAAATTGGATTAGTTGAATGTGTCATGATGTAGTATTTGCAATATATTGCTTTTCAATAAGCTTAGAAGGCATTGATTGTTCCTGACTATGACAAAATGATCGTTCCTAACAACCTTTCCTCCCTCCTCTTTTCCCGGGAAGGGGGGAGGGAGAGAGACTTTTCCTCATCTTCCCCCTTTTTTAGATGTTTTATGTTTATGTTGTTTGTTTATTTTTATATTATATTTTTATATATTGTAAGCCTCCCCAAGCTGAGGGGCGGGCTATGAAACGTTTTAATAAAATGATAAAATAAAAATAAAATAACAGCATAAACTTTGCATCCTTTCTCCTGAAAATGAGTGAAATGGAATTTTCAAAGGAACCTGAGTTGACCGCACCTGAGTTGACCGCTGGGAAGCAAATTTGTAATAGGTTTGACATAGAATCACAACTCCCATGGACGATATTTTTTTGCCAAGCTAAAGTGATACGGTGCACGAATGTCATGGCAATCAGCTGCTTGATTTCTCTGATGTATCTGTCTGCGATCCTCTAATGTACCTGCTGTGTGGCAGACCTGGGTGAAACTATCCAATGCAGATTTTGACACATGTTGAAATGGTGCTTGAGCAATGCACGGCTGCTGTGGAGCTGCAAGGAGGATCCCTTGCAAACAAATCTATTTGCATTCATACAATTCAGCTAATTTCTCTTGTAGGTGAGGGAACTTTTCCATGGGCCACTTAGAAAATTGGTACCATCTCCATAGGACAAATAGAGAAGTTGGGGACATGGAGGCTTAAAGTGTGTACGGGGAAGAGAGGGTCCCGATCATGGATCTATGCGCAGGGGTCGGCAAACTGTGGCTTAGAGCCACATGCAGCTCCTGGGCAATTCAAGAGTGGCTCTTGATCAGGGCCAGTTCTACTCCCTGCCCTGCTTTATTCGGCCTGTGGCTTAATTCACTGCACCCAAGTCTCGGCAGCTGAATTGCAGAGACACCAGTCATAAAGCAGGAGAGGCTCAGCTTGGAAGGTACTCCAAAGGGTACGTGTATGTGCGCACGTGTGTCTTGCAGCTTCTGGCCATCCCTTGCCCTTGAGCGCATGCTCTCATTTCTGTTCCTTCCCCATAGCTCACTCTTTCAGCGCTTGAGAGTAGGGACAAGTTCCATGGACCAGATCTGGGAACTGGAAAAGGACCAAATTGAAACAGCTGTGGGCTGAATTTGTCTCAAGGGACAGAGGTTTCTCACCTCTGCCCTGCACAGAGGATGTTGGGAGTCCTGGGCTGTATGTGCAGAATGACCCCTTTGGGGCTGTTCTGTACCTGGTGATGGTGGCCTACATTTGAGCTGAGCGGTAAGTTACCATGTTGGTCTGGTACACTTGCATGCTGTGCATAATGTTTGCCATAGCACCTGGGCACAAATCATGTGGTAAGTGGCACAAAGAGGCCAGTTTTAGAGTAAGTGTCTCTGCACTCTCACCATGTGTCACATTGGTAGACTCTCCTTCATTAATGCAAATCAACATGTGGCTGTCTTACAGCATGGATGCTTTGGGGGCAGGGCCTATGTGAGTTTCGTGCATTTCTAACTTGAACTGGGGCCCAGTTTGAGGGCTCAGGAAAGCTGACAAAGGGCTTAAAACACCTCCTTGCCTCTGTTACACTTCACCAGCTATGTTGAGATCACACTTACTTCAGCCTCTAATAAAAGGGTGGGAAACCTTTTCCCCTCACAGGAACCACTTTGAAAATTAGTACAGACTTCAAGGGCCACATAAATATTGGGGGCAGAGGTGGTTAAGGGGTGCGCTATAGAAAAGGTGGAGGAGCCAGATCATGGATCCGATGATATGTTCCCTATCTTTGTGTGCATGTCCACATCTCTGCTCCCTGACCTTGAGCTCAGTTTTTCAGTTCTTGAGGGTAGAGACAAAATCCAGAGGCCAGATCCAGGAATGCCACATTTGACCCCCGGGCCTGAGGTTCCTCACCCACCACTGCTCTAATTGCACATGGAAACTAACAAACACAGATTTAGGCACTTCTGTTAGCCCTGACTACTGGCGGCGACTTCAGCTGCTCCACGGCACCCCCCGGCAGCGCCGCAGCAGCTCCTGACATACCGGGACACCCCTGTTGACAGCTCCGACTGCCCCACCGCCAGCAATGGTTTCCAGGACAACAGGCCCCGCTCCGGGACCTGTAACCACGCCCCTGTTACCCTCACATAAGCCCCTGCTGCGGCGCTCAGAGCACGTACAGGGGCAGGGCAAGCAAGTTAAAGCCCAGCGTGGGACTTCCTGCTGCGCTGGTGATTGCAGAGAAACTGGCTCCTTGTGTGATAAGTAGCGCGTTGTGTTCTTGATATATAGATATATTGTGTGATTAAGCATGTGTGTGTGTGTGTGTGCGTGCTTCCAGCACCGTGCATTTGAACCCTTATTGTTCCCTGTGTGAACCTAGTGAGCGGCGTGAGAGTGAGCCTGCCTCTCTGCCCCCCCCCCCCCTTTCTGGGATTGTCTCAGTTCCTGTGTGTCTGTTCCCTGTTCCCCCAACCCCAGACCTCTACCTACCCTACACGTGTTCCCCACTGGTATCCTGTCCTCCTCACAGAGTGGTGGATTGTGTGATCATGTGGGGGCAAGGCCTGGACTCCCTGTATTGCTCTGCACCCAATGATGATAGAGGCCTGATCTCTTGGGGATCGTCAAGGCCACCCTTTTATCCTGACGGGCACGTAACCTCAGTTCCCACATATCTGAGCCAGGGCCAGAGCCGCGAGTGTGAGAGGTGTGTCCCCGTGTGTGTGAACTCCCTACCCCCGGTGACAACTTCAGGTTCTTCTTTGAGGATCTCCGCGATTCTCACTAATGGGATTCACTTCCTGCTCTGGAGGTACCAGAAAACCTCTTGTCAGCAGTTTCCAGGCAGAAGATGTCCTGGAAAAAAACTAGAATAAGGTGAGGGCTCCGCCCCTCCTCTCTCCCCCTCCCGCACGGAAAGCGCGGGCGGCTATAAAAGGGGGGCGGAGCCCTCGCCGCCTCAGTTCCTTCTAACCGCGTTGGAAGACCTCCGTACTTCTCAGCACCGTTAGTTAGCAAATAATTTACAGTAAATTAGAACTAGATAGAAGAGGATTTGTTTTCTTCTTACCAATCCTCCAACCACTACCTTCGCCAGCTCTCGGGGCCTCCCTGGGGCTCACTGCCTTCTCTAGGGCCGGCGAAGCATGCCCAAGCAGCCGGGCTTCAAATGCTGCGCGTCCTGCCCAGCCACGCTGTCAGTGAGTGATCCTCACGAGCTCTGTCTTGCCTATCTGGGAGAGAGGCATAACACGAGGACCTGCCCCTATTGCGCCAAGTTAACCCTGCGCACCCAACGAACGAGAGCCCTGCGGCTGCAAGAACCTTTGACAAAAAAGGCTCTCCAGGGCGGCGAAGATGGGCCTTTGTTGCTCTCTTCCCGTTCGGCGCCACCCATGGTTGCTGCCATGCAACCCCAGTGGCTAGCCCCCAGACGGATCTCTCCAGAGCTGCGAGTGGCCTCTCCCTCGGACTTGGTTACTGCCGCTACCGCCTCACACTCTGTGACCGCTGGCTCCACCGGTTCCACTGGCACCGGTACCACGGTAACATCATCCAAGGATCGCCACAAGCGCCAGGGTGAGCATAAGAAAAAGAAGAAGCGGTCCTGCAATGCCGATGAAGCGGCTCTGCGTCCACTCCTGGTTGAGACCCTGTTCTCCCAACCGGCACCGGGACCATCCTCCCCGACGCCTGCCCTGGCTAGGGCAGAGATAACTCCTGTACCGTCGATGGTCATCATCCCAGCTCCTCCGGCCCTGGCTAGGGTGGAGACAACTCTCGTACCTCCGGTACCCGACATATCCACACCGGCGGTATCGGCACCGACCACACAGTGGGCCTCTCCACTTCTCCTCTCGGGGCATCATGATTCCGACTTACATGTCTCTCATCCCCTCCTCCAGGGATCTCAGAGGCATCACCGGTCCCGCTCGGGCTCCATATATAGAGATGAGACTGACTTTGACCAGCGCCCTGTACCTCCCTTTCATGAGAGATCACGTTGCTTATCTCGAGATCATCGCTCCCGTTCGCCATGCTCCTGCTGCTCCCCAGGATGACTTCCGGTACCGCCATGATGATTTCAACCCCAGGTACTGCCGGCCTGATCCAGTTCACTACGGCTACGATCACGTGGAATACTGGTACCGTGGACACCCATCACGTTCTCCTTCACACTATGAAGGGGATTTTCCCACCTTCGACCAGCAGACCCACCCCCTGCCGCCATCTCAATTCGTGCCCCCTGCACCGCCTAGGGCATCACCGACGGCTACAATCTCCAGGCCTCCTCTGGACTCTCCCAGACCATCGTGCCACCATAGTGCCCGGCAGCCTCCAGTACCAATGGTACCATCGGTACCTCATCTGCCTCTACTGCCACAACAGGTTCCAGTACCCCTCCCCAACTCCTCTCATCCTCAACCGAGGTTAGACCCAACGAGAGGACCATCTCTCCTAGACTCGCTGCTAGCCCTGGTGAGAGACTCACCTCCATCCGTCTCTGTGCCATTGGAGCAAGAGCATAAAGTCTCATCCGAAAGTGCTGGCTCTGTATCCTCCTCCTCTTCTTTGCAGGATGAGGATGAAACGATCTCACCGCCACTCCCCGATGCTATATCGGACCCCATGTCCTCCCTCTCCACCGAGGACACCAAGGCCTTTCAGTGCATGCATAGGAGGCTAACCTCTGCTCTCCCCAACCTACCTACCAAAATTGTTAAAATATCTCAATCTGGACCGGTCTTTGGGATCCTAGGATCCGGGGCAAATTATGCTACCCATCCTAGATCAGTTATTAGAGCCCTCCAAATCCGTGTGGGCCAAACCCGCCTCCACTCTACCCACCAATAAGTTGGCAGATACTCTTTGTGCCATACCCAGGGAGGGAGCTGAGATGTTTTACAGACACCCTGTCCCCAACTCCCTAGTAATAGCAGCTGCTTTCCTAAAGTCTAGGGCGGGCGGCCCCCAAACTTCCCCTGCTGACAAGGAGGGTAGACGCCTGGATGTATTAGGCTGAAAAATCTTCTCCTATGAGACACTCTCTCTCTGAGCTGCCAACTACGGCTCAGTCCTTTGTGAGTACCAGCACTGGCTTTGGACCCAGCTGAGTAGGTCCTCCAATCCGGCCCAGATCTTAGCCCTTCAACAAGAGGGAATGCAGATAGCCAGATTTCAGCTGACAGCCAATATGCATATAGCTGATGCCAATATCAGAGGTACAGCCTCTGCTGTCACTCTCAGATGCCACGCTTGGCTACGCTCTATCTCCCTAGCCCCCGAAAACAAGGCCCGCATCGAAGACCTTCCCTTCGATGGGGCGGGTCTATTTGCGGCCTCCCCTGATGACACCTTAAAGAAGGTGAAAGAGAAGTGCCAGACTGCCAGGTCCACTGGGGTAATTCGCTCGGTCAGAAAAAGGTCCTTTTATCCCTCCTCCACCTCTTTTGCTTACCACCCTTACCAGTCTAGACAGCGCTACCTATCCCCCTCTCAGGGCAATTGGAGGTTTTCTGCTCACTTTCAGCAGCAACAGCCATCTTCCACCCAGCCCCGTAGGCGTTTCCCAAAACAGAAGTGCAGGGGCAGGTCATCCTCTACCTCGTCTGCTGGACCCCTTTCCAAGCAGTGTTTTTGAGGTTGTCCAGGTCAGGGGAGTTTCTCTTCAACCTCCTCCTTTCCGTAACCGTCTCCGGCCCTTCTACCACCTTTGGGCCTCGCTCACCTCAGACCGTTGGGTTAGAGAGATCATCGCCTGTGGGTACTCTATCCAGTTCCGCTCTCTACCACCCGATTCCCCTCCCTCACCCCTTCGGGGACCCCCCCTCCCAAATCTCAAATACTACTTGAGATCCAGGAACTTGTCCCCTCTCCTGTTCGACGTATACATGCAGTCACTCGAGGGCTTCCAACCTATATCGAACTTCGCCATCTAAACAAGTATATCCGGAAGTTTAGATTTCGCATGACCTCTCTTTTCATTATCTATCTGGGCCTTCAGAAAGGAGATTGGATGGCCTCCCTTGACCTTAAAGACGCCTACTTTCATATTTCTGTTAAAGTCCCTCATCGACGCTACTTAGGTTTTCTCGTAGGAAACCATCACTTCCTGTATTCTGTTCTCCCCTTCGGCCTGTCTACAGCCCCCAGGGTGTTCACAAAGTGCGTCGCAGTGGTTGCGGCCCACCTCAGAACTCTAGGCATACGAGTGTTCCCGTACTTGGACGACAGGCTGTTTGTAGCTCCATCCCCGCTTACGTTAACAACCCATCTCAACTTGGCACTAAAGACCCTGCAGGATCTGGGGTTTATCATAAATTACAAGAAGTCTCACCTCGTCCCAATGCAACAACTTCAATTTATAGGGGCCGTCCTCGACACCAACCTAACAAGGGCCTTCCTGCCCAACAACAGGTTCCACAACTTGCTTGCAACCATCTTACCCCTTCAGACGAAACCCAGGAGACCAGTATGATTCTTTCTCCGTCTCCAGGGCTTGATGGCAGCTACCACTTCAGTGACTCCTTACGCTCGTATCCACTTCCGAACACTATAGCAATGGCTCGCGCGAATCTACGACCCCACTTGCCATTCTCTCTCCATGCACATCACTATCCCACAGGAAGTCTATCATGACCTCATCTGGTGGACATGTCCCCGACACGTACTCACCGGCATGCCCTTCGACCCTCCTCTGATGCATGTCTCCCTCACGACGGATGCGTCACTCAGGATGGGGCGCCCACATTAACGAATTCACTGTGCATGGTCTTTGATCCCAAGAAGAGAAGCGCATGCACATCAGCCTATTGGAGCTGTGCGCCATCAGATGGGCACTTGCTGCTCTCCTCAACATCGTCGAAAACCACAATGTTCTAGTCCTCACGGAAAACACTACAGCAATGTGGTATATCGACAAATAGGGAGGAGCAAGATCTACCCTTCTGTCTTTAGAGGCCCAAACCATCTGGACGTGGTGTATCCGTCACAACATACACCTACACGCTGTCCACCTAGCAGGACAAGACAACTCCCTAGCAGACCAGCTCAGCCGCAGATCCACCGACCAACACGAGTGGACCCTCAACGACCACGTCCTTTCAGATATCTTTCATCTGTGGGGCACCCCCACCACCGATCTTTTCGCCTTGCAAGAAAATGCAAAACTTCTAAGGTTTTGCAGCAGGGCAGGACACGATCCAGAATCGATCTCCGACGCCTTCGACATTTCTTGGAGAGGGCCCTTGCTTTATGCCTTTCCTCCCATCCCTCTCCTGTACAGAGTCCTCCACAAGATCCAGACGGACTGCGCTCACGTCATCCTGATAGCCCCGGTGTGGCCTCGCCAGCCCTGGTACGAAACTCTTCGAACCATCGCCATCGACGTAGTCAATCTCCCTCTCCTTCCCGATCTTCTTTCGAAGGACCCAGGGGTCGGTCCTCCATCACGACCTCTGGTCGCTCCATCTCTCTGCCTGGCTCATCAAGTTCTAATACATGATGCCTCCCCCGAAGTGGCTAGGATCTTGCTTAACTCCCGTCGCCCATCGACCCGGGCATGTTACTCTGCAAAATGGAAACGCTTCACGTCTTGGTGTGCGACCCTACCCTGCGAATTGCACGAATTGTCGATGAACCACGTCTTCCGGTATCTGTTACACCTCCACGGTTTGGGCCTATCTATCTCATCACTCAAGGTACACCTTGCTGCGCTGTCCTCTCGCCTCCGCCCTCCAGGCACAGAGACTTTGTTTTCGCACTCCCTCATGAGGACCTTCTGGAGGGGGCTAGTCAACTCCTTCCCTCCGACCTCCCAACCTACACAACCGTGGGACTTGAATCTCGTCCTCACCAAGCTAATGGGTCCCCCCTTCGAGCCTATGGCATCTTTGTCCCTGGAGATCCTGTCTATTAAAACTGCTTTCTTATTGGCTATCACATCTGCTAGGAGAGTCTCCGAACTAACCGCGCTTCGGGCCTCCCCTCCTTACACCGTTTTCCACCTTGATAGAGTGGACCTCAGAAAAGACCCTTCATTTGTCCCTAAGGTCGTCTCTCCCTTTCATCTCAACCAGACCATCTCCTTGCCTGTATTTTTTCCTAGGCCACATTCTTCCCCTGCGGACAGAGTTTTCCATACACTGGATGTCAAACGGGCACTCTCATTCTACCTTTCTCGCACTCGCCCCTTCAGAGCTTCGGATGCCCTGTTCATAGCCTACGGTGGTCAACGTATCGGAGTGAAACTCACGTCCCAGAGACTTTCTAAGTGGGTTTTGCTCTGTATAAAAAAATGTTACGAGCAAGATGGCAGGCCTCCTCCTTCCCACCTTCGTGCTTATTCTACCAGAGCAGTTGCCTCTTCGATTGCCTACTTCCGTGGAGTCCCTATACAGGACATCTGTAAAACAGCCACATGGGCCTCTGTGCATACTTTCACCAAGCACTACTTGCTGGATTTGGCCGCAACGTCAGATTCCGGCCTTGGCAGAGCAGTATTGCAATCCATCCTTCATTGACCTCCTTGACTCCCTTCACCAGAGGTAAGTCTTTCTCTCTACTTTTCACTCTCCCATTAGTGAGAATTGCGGAGATCCTTGAAGAAGAAATAGAGGTTACTTACCAGTAACTCTGTTCTTCGAGAGAGCTCCGCGAATTCTCATGACCCGCCCAGCCTTCCCCTCTGTCTCGGAGGTACCTGTTGGTCTTCCTGGGATGAGATTGGAAGGAACTGAAGCGGCGAGGGCTCCACCCCCCCTTTTATAGCCTCCCGTTCTCACGCGAACTGGCGCCCGTGCTTTCTGTGTGGGAGGGGGAGGGAGGAGGGGCGGAGCCCTCACCTTATTCTTGTTTTTTCCAGGACATCTTCTGCCTGGAAACTGTTGACAAGAGGTTTTTCGGTACCTGCGGAGCAGGAAGTGAATCCCATTAATGAGAGTTCGTGGAGCTCTCTCAAAGAACAGAGTTACTGGTAAGTAACCTCTATTTACACATCTAACACTGAAAATGGGGCTGTTGGTCATGGGGTGAATGCAGCAGCTTTATCTTGACCCCCTTCAGTCAGGCAGCATTTTTGGGCCTCCAAACAAGCATTTCCTGTGAATCATTTTGCCCTAAGGACCTCATTTATTCATCCACTTACATACTGAGTGATGGATCTCTTCCCCAATTCCACCCAGTTCTTATGCAAAGATTTGGTTTGTGTTTCCACTGAGAGTTGCTAAAACTTAGCAAATACCCCATGTGTTCTTAAAGGCAAAATACTCGTTTCAAGGGCCTGTGCTGACAAACTACAACTACTTGGGAGTTTCCTCACCCCCTTCTTGAAGATTCACCAGCCAAAAGCTCCACCAAGACTGGCCCCCTCCCCCTGCCCATTATAACGATGTCATCAGTACACTGATGATACACAACTTTACCTCTCGTTTTCTGGAGACCCAAGCCCGGCAGTCTTGGTGCTTACCCGGTGCTTGGCAGCTGTGGGGGACTGGATGAGGACAAGCCGTCTGAGGCTGAATCCCGACAAGACGGAGATGATGTTGGTTGGTAGGGCTGAGGGCTCTCGTCATTGGCAGGGTCTGCCCCCCCTGGCCGCTCAGGTCCGTAGTCTGGGGGTGTTCCTTGACCCGCAGCTCTACCTGGACTATCAGATGGAGGCTGTAGCAAGAGGAGCATTTCACCAATTACATCTGGTGTGATGACTGCAGCCGTATGTCTCGGACTCGGATCTGGCCACCATCATCCATGCTTTCATTACCTCTTGATTGGACTACTGCAACGCGCTCTATGTGGGGCTACCCTTGGCAACGGTCCGAAGGTTGCAGCTGGTGCAGAATGTGGCAGCCTGTCTCCTAACGAGGACAGGTCGCTGCAATCACATTACACCGGTACTCCGGACTCTGCACTGGCTGCCTGTTGTCTTCCAGGCCCAATTCAAGGTGTTGGTTATGACTTATAAAGCCCTAAACGGCTTGGGTCCTGTTTACCTGCGAGACTGCCTCAAATCATCTCGCGGCCCATGCGGTCGGCCGGGGGTGCTCGACTCGAAGTCCCCCGGATATGCCGGGTGGTGACGGCGGGGAGGGCGTTCTCGGTGGCCACACCTCGGCTGTGGAATTCTCTCCCGTTGGAGGCCCATCTGTCCCCTGACCTCCCCTTTTTCTGCAGATGTTGTAAGACTTGGTTGTTCCGCCAGGCCTTCAAGGAGGGGGGTGGGTAGGATGGGGAGGGGTTTTATTGCCAGCTGCTATTTTATGTGTCGATTATATATATTTTATATATTGTAGTTATGATGGTTTTATTATGATTTTATTGTTGTGTTTTTGTGCTGTTCCACCGCCCCAAGCTGCCGAGTTGCAGGATAGAAATGTTTTGTAAATAAAAATAAATAAATAAATGAGTACTGTACAAGAAGTATAACAAGGAAACTGTCTGAAAATCATCCATTAACCTGCTGAAGGCAAACACGTTTCATCTGAGGTCACACAATATGCTCTTGCTCTGGTCTTCAAAGTTCTTATTGGACATTTAAATTCCAACCTGGAAAGTTTGCATTCCTCCCCACGACAAGCCCCATTCACTTCAATGGGCCTAGTGTGGCAAGGACTGGAGCATCTATAATTAAAAGAAATAAACCAACCAGCCTTTAGTGGAGCATTTAGGATAACATTCTTATTCACTTTCCTATGCTATGTAGCACCTTCCTCCTCAGCATTGCCCCCTGGACTTTATCGGGGCATATTAGGGGCGAGTTAGATATTCAGCATGATGAAAGATGGTAGATCCTGGCCATTTCTGTATGTATGTATTATTTTTTTTTATCCTGCCCTTTCCCAAGGATTTGTAAAGGGGTTTAAATGGATTAAGGTGTCTGTAATTCCCATTGAAAGCCAATGGGGTTTTATTCCTAACCTGATAGCTTTTGGTCCTTGCAAAAATCCCATCCATAGCTCTTGGAATGGTAATGTTCTCCAGGCAAATAGATGCTCAGGGAGATGCATATGTCTGCATCCTCTAGAGCAAAATAAAAATAGAACATGAGAATGAACACGAATGAGGATGGATATATTTGAAAATGGAAACACGGTTCCTTGAGGTAGTCTTTTATTTACTATAAAGTGCTGGTGCAGTTGGGAGTAAATGTTACTCTGTTTATGTTGCATTTCTATATTCTGCCTATTTGCATGTGTGCTGTTCTCTATTCACAGAGAGATTATGTAGTTGCCGTGTTGGTCCCAAGTGACAGAGAGGGAAGCAAACTGGTTCGAATTATATCTTTTATTGGACCAATTTGTGGCTCGAAAGCTTGCTTATTTCCACCAACAGCAGATGGTCCAATAAAATATATAATTTGAACCAGTTTGCGGGCATGCTAAGCAGAGATTTTATTTAACGTCTGAGGTCTCCCGATTTTGCTTCACATCATACTCAGCGGAGCCTGTCATGTACTTAAAGTAATTTTTATCTGGAAATTGCTATTGGCCACTGTTTCAGCAACATCTGTGATTTTTGTTAAACTTAATTAACAACTGTTTGAAAATGCATTGAAGACATTACCACTGAGCTGGCATATCCATATGTCTCTAGGTGTTCAACGCCTTGAAATAGAACATTGTTTTAAACTTCTCATTGGCAAAAGAAATGATTTTCTCTGCAAGCATTTCATTAACTTCTCGTGATGATGAGGGTGTCTATCAGCCCAGTCTATAGAGTGTTTTGTTGGTATCAGCCCTATTAAAGTGAATAGGCCTGCACGGTGGACGGCTTTGTAGATCACGCTGTAGATCTAAATTAGGCACATAGGCTAAACTCAAGACTCACTCTATTGCTTCAAGCGTTTCCAGCATCCACACACAATTTCTTAAATTTGGCAAACGCTGGGCTTTGAGCGTACGCACCCGAGTCTAAATTTGTGTAGAGATGCAGCAAAAGGTTAGATCAACAGAGATAGACCTAGTCTATGTAACCTTTGGTCATTATGGTTTGACTGGAAAGAAGAGTGATCAGTTTTGCTAGTTGGGGTGCAATTGTTTTTTGTATTTACTTGAAGTTGAAAAAAATCAATTTAAAAAAATCTTATTGCTAACTGCTTAAATGTGCATAATCACTCATGCACAATTAAATGGTTTGCATCACTTTTGGTGACAAATAAGAAAGAAGTTCAAACTTTTTTTACTGTGGATTTAAATTCAGTTTGGAAATTTTGCCTCACTCTTCACAAGAAAACCGGAACGGACACCACTGAGTGATATTCCATATTTGTATATATTTGCATTATTGCATATGTGATATGCCACCTAGCTTGCTTCTATTGCATCTGCTTTTCGGACGACTGTCTCATCTTTTCTTTGGATATCTCCTATTCAGTGCAAGGAGGTATTTGCTGCACAATTACTACATAGTTTCATCCTAGCAAATTGGCTTCTTAGTGTCTTGTTTATACTTGCTGTAATTAATTGGGCAGCATTTTGAGGCATGCTATTACTTCACTGTAACCTTCCTAGTATTTATGGTACATCAGCACAGAGGCAGAACAGTTAAACAGGTACTGACAGTCCATAATGGCACTCCTGCCACCCACTTTACTATACCTCCTCTACTGCAACTCTCATACATTGCCTATGGGGGGGGAGGGAGGGGGGGCTGAGGGGTTAAAAGCCTTTTTTTACCATGTTACTAAAGGGAAAGAACTTTGCTACTCCTTTCTGCCTTAATCTCACTGAATGAGAGCAAGGCTGCTGAGAGACCAAGATGACTGAAGGGTCTGAAAAAAGGCATCTAAATTGTACTAAGCTTATATTTCTAAGTATCTTCAGGAACAAAACCTTCCAACACCCAAAATGTCTTTCCGTTCAGTTCCAGTGCGTTTCTTTCTTTATCTGGTGTTTGTTTTGTTCTACGTTATTCATGCTATAACCATTTAAACTACTAAGTAATGCTCTTTGGCGTTACTGTATATGAAAGCAAAATTTTCCAGAGCATTTTCTCAAGATAAATATACCTGGAGTGTCACAAGACCCACAGAGACAGAGCTATTTTGGCCCTGTGAGCTGGGAAAAGCTTTGACAGAGCCCAGCCTCGGTGAATCCATTACATTAGCGCTGACAGCTGTCCAACTTACAGGCCCTTTTTATATGGGCTGCGGCGCGGTGTGTGTGTGTACCGGTGTCGGTGTCTGTGCCGGTCCTTGTGTGGTGGATGGGGGGAGGGAGACAGTTGCACGCCTGTCTCCACCCATCTACATGCACGGAGCAACCACTGTTTTCGCTGGTTGATCCGTGCAAGGGTGATAGGCGGAGGTGGGCGTGCATGTGTGTTCGCGGAAGTGTGCACACACAATTGCGTGGATTTTACATGAGACTCACCCATGCACGAACACCCAGGGGTCTGGGTGTTCACGCATGGGTGCCACCCTTGTAAAAAGGGCCTTAGAATTAGAGAGCTGGAAGAGATTGTAAGGGCCATTGTCTCCAGCCCCCTGTTTGGTGCAGGATTTGGCCACCGTGAGCCAGACTGCCACACTTAGAAGCCGTATGTTATTCCTGTAGCGCAGACATAGTCAAACCCTGTTTGCACTTATCGATACAAACGGTGCGAGTTAAATATAATAGGGTTTGGAGGAACTGTTATTGAGTGATGTCATTCTGGAAATTTATATATTTAAAAATACTGCTGTTCAATAAAATTGAATTTTAAGACCATAGGCCAGATGGAAACCTATTGTGGGCTAGATGTGACCTGTGATCCGCCAGTTGGACAGCTTTGCATTATCTTATTCCACACAGGGGGAATCAGGTGTGACTTACAGAAAAAACTTTGAGCATTGACCATCGGAGGCGATGGACAAAGGTTTTGAGTGAGGGGCCAGGGCAAGCAGTAGAGAAAACGTGGGTTTGATCTTCTGTTTTTCAGTTTGAACCTAGAACAAATGCCTTGGGCACTGCTTGTTCACTGACCCTTAATTGTCATCAAAACAACAGAGGGCCTTGCAAGGCACAATACCTGTTTAATTTGTAACTTCTGGGCTGTCGTGAGATTACTTTAGTGACAGATTGCAGTGAAGGGGAGTGAAAATCCTTTATGAGTACTGGAAAAAATGTTACAACGCATTGTGTTTTCGGACCCACCCAAAGTGCTATTAAAGTCAGTGCTGGCTATTTTGAAAGGCCAGTGATGGATATGCAAAACAACGTTTTTGTTGTTGTTCATTGTCTGTGGTCTGTGTCAGAGATGAGGAATAGGATTTCTAGGCCTTTTTAAAGAAGTGTGGGATGTTTATGGTTAGGTTGGGAAATAGGAAACTACATGGGGAAAGGCTGGGAGAGAGACTTAGTAGAGCAGTTAATCGAGAAAAAAGGGTGAGGGGGGAAAGAAGGGTCTTACGGCTAATGCACTGGATAGGGACTCAGGTGATGTGTCCAGTTTTTTACTCTCCCACAGACTTCCATTGGGGCCAGGGGCACAACTAGGGTGCCTACGGATCCTGTCTCCTGGAAGCCTTACTGCTGAGGGAAGAGCAGTCACTGGTCATCCTCAACA
The DNA here is from genome assembly GCA_003113815.1 of Sphenodon punctatus. Classification (NCBI taxonomy): domain Eukaryota; kingdom Metazoa; phylum Chordata; class Lepidosauria; order Sphenodontia; family Sphenodontidae; genus Sphenodon; species Sphenodon punctatus. Next base: position 61,482 of record QEPC01006809.1, read on the forward strand.
CCACGCAGCAACACACAGACACGGGCAGCCAGATATGCAAGTTATAGAGGACACTTATGAGAAATACAGGTTGCAGGGCTGCGTTGGCGCCAATGCAGCCCTGCAACCTGTGTTTTTCATAAGCGTCCTCTAAAATGTACATATCTGGCCGCCCTAACACAGACTGTACAGGGAGGAGAGGGAGGTGCAGCGCAACCAGGTGCTTGCATGGGCAAGCAGACGCTAGTTCGCCCTACACAAGAGTGGAGGAGTGAGGCTTCCTCGAGCCTTCCAAGCCCCTGAAAATGTTGGTTATGGCCCTGCGTATTACCTTGTGCAAAGCCACTTGTTTTCAGATCTGCACAATGGTGGTATAACAACTTCGTTTCTCCTACCCCTTCCCTATCTACTTGTCTAGCGAGATCCTAATCCTAAAAACACTTATGCTTGTTCATTCCCATGAAAGCATGGAACTATGCATGGGCAGGTGTTTTAAGCTTTAGGGGCCCCTAGACTGTAAACTCATTGGAACAAAGCATGTTTCTTATTTTTTGTGTGTACAGTGACTACAGTGCCACCCTGATCTTGATAAGAAACTGTGGTGACTGGTCTCTGGTAAGACCCGCTGAATGTGACCGCATGTAAAGTTGCCACCTTCCTAGAAACATTGACCTGGGATTAGGCAGGCCAAGCTGAGAGGGAGTGAGGCAAAGGACTCTCCTCCCTCTTTTCTGACATGGCCCCACCCAATCTGGAGCATCATGATGTCACAATGCTCTGCAGTGGGGGCAGGGAGAGGGGTCTGCCAGAATGGGGCTGGAAGAGCTTCTTTGCTCTGCCACGTTCCAGCATTGCCTTGCCTTCCATGGAAAAAAACAAAACAAACCCTCCTCGGGATATCCAGACTTCCCATAGATAATTCAGGGAAACTGGGGAGATGAGGGCTTGAAGCCCAGAAACTCCAGGTCAAACCCACCAGAGAGGGAGTAATCCAAACAGCAAGAAGGGAAAGACACCTAAATCCAGCCCCAGAGTGGGAATTTTTCATTTCTTTTGGGAGGTCTGGAAGCCTCAGAGTAGACTGTATCCCTCTTAATTATATCTGGTGAATACCAAGAAACAGGATCAAGCCTTTCACTAGAATGCCTTAAAAATGGCCATTCATAAAAGCTTGATTGAAATCAATTACTGTCTTCACTTCCATTTGGTGATATTTAATCCTTATTCCAAGCAAACCGAGCATAAATGGGAAAAAGAAAGGCCCAGCACAGGCCTTTGTCTCAGACATACCTTTGTCAACAGCCCTAAGACAAAGGCCTATTGATGGGAATGCTGGCACTCCCTAGACTGCATATGTATTACTTTGGCTGGGAATGGGCATTCACTGCCAGGGATTGAAAGAAAAGCAATGGCTTTGCTAAAGCTTTCCTGCATTTTTTTCCCCAGGCATCATTGCTGTACCGTGCCCAGGTTCATCCAGTTTGTTGCTAACCTAGGCCTTTTTTTTACATGGCCCCTGCAGGGTGAAGTCGTCTGTGGGTGTGCTGGTGGGTCAGTGGGGTGTGCCCACACGCATCCCCATGCACCCCCCCACCCATCAACACGCATGGAGTAACCACCGTTTCCCCCAGGTGATCCATGTGTGTTGATGAGTGTGGGGAGCGTGGGGATGTGTGTTAGGCAGGAGCATGCACGCATGCACCACCACTCGCTGTGCCTGCCCGCGCCATGTCCTGCAGATTTTGCGTGTTCATGAGTGGGAGAGCCCCGTGTAAAAAGGGCCCTAGATAATAAGGCATTGGTACACTTCTGCTCTCTGCTTTCATACGGGAAAGGTAACAACAAATCTGACTATGAATCTGGCCTTCGCATACCATCCCCAGAGAGTGCAGAAAGGGAGGGAACACAGCCTCCCAGCTCAAAAGATCCTCTAGAGGGGTGACAAACGTCTGGCCTGTGGTCTGCAGCTATTTTTTTTATTAGGGGTGGGGTGTGAAGAAGGCATCCCTACCATTTTCATTTACAAACCCCCCTTCATTTTCAGACGGTTTCGTAAACTACTCTACCATTTTCGGGGTGTGAGTGTTTTTTTTAAAATTAAAATGCAGTTTAAAAAAGAATTCACTGTGCATGCGCGAAATGGCTGCCAGGCTGTTCTGTGCATGCTCAGACACTTTTACAAAATGGCACTGGAAGCATCAGTGCCATTTTGGAAAAGGGTAACCCGTCTGCCTAGCGCCTGTTTTGCTGGCAGAGTTTTTATTTTATTTTGATTTTTAAAAATAATAATAAAAAAAGTTAACATTAGTTACAAACACGAATGGGGCTCTGATCATATGGAGGATAAAGCGCTGGAAAATTGAACTCTGTATCCTCCACATGATCGGAGGAAAAGCCGTGCGGCTTGGTTTTCCCACGAGACAGAAGCTGCGCAGCATTTGCCTCCCGGAGTTTTTCCCAGAGCCAAATGTTGCACGTATTGCCCCGTGAGAAAGTGGTCACAGGGGCACACCACAGCAAAGGCCTGACTGCCCGCTGACTTAAGGCGTGATGGCAATCCCCAAACAGCGACTGGCATCTGAGTACAGATAGCAAGTACTCCAGGAGCAGGTTTCGAATATAACCAGGGTCTATACCCGGGGAGGGGAACCTTTCCTGTCCTGGGGGCCACAGTGAATATTAGTACAAGCTCTGAGGGCCACAAAGATGTTCGGGGAGGGGGTGCTTAACAGGTGTATTTAAAAAAGGAATGCCCAGATCATGGATCTGTCTGTGTGCAGGCCCTCCGCTCTGCTCCGTTATCCTGAGCTGTTTTTCCGTGCTTGGGGTAGAGACTGGATCCAGGGCCAGATCCAAGCACTGGAAAGGGGCCACATAAAAACTTGCCAAGGGCCACATTTGGCCCCCGGGCCTGAGGTTCCCCACCCCTGGTCTAGACTGTTTCAGGCCTTAAAAATGAGCAGCGCAATCTTAAAATGTATGGCAAACCACAACTTTATTTTGAGAGTTAGGTCTCACAAATAGGTTATGTTCTAAGGTTGTAAATAAGCAGAGGAATTAAAAAATAAAGTAGAAACTAAAACTACATTTTGTTATTACTTTTTAAAACGTTGTGGTGTTTTCCTTTGAGTGCACCTACTTCTTTAACACGCCCACCCAAGATGGTTAAAAATGCCTTCTTTTCCAGTGGTGATGGTGGCGGCTGCAGCAGCAGCTGCTGCTGCTTTAGGGCTCTTCCCAGTCACTGCATGCTCCTCTGCTCAGGAACACCTGGTGCATTTCAGGGGCCCAGATGTGCAAATTGTAGAGGACACTTGTTGCAGGGCTGCATTGGCTCCAATCCAGCCCTGCAACCTATATTTCTCATACGTGTTTTCTGCAATTTGCATATCTGGCCACCCTAGCCATCTATTTAAAACATATTTCCTTGTCAGATTTGACGTGCATGAACATTCTCTCTTTCCTTCCTCCCTCTGTGTTTACTGAGCTGTTTTGAGTAACATGAAAGACTGTTGCTTGTGAGCCCACAGAGGCTGGGAACCACTGAATTAGATTATGGCCAAAGACCTCAAACCTCTCCTCTGACTCCAGAGCACTCCCATTTAATTTAATGGGATTTCTCCAGCGTACAAGGCTTGAGTATTGTGGCCTATGTGTACTAAGTGGGAGGGCCTTTCTGTGGCCATTTCCTCTACACCCAGTGGGAATTGTTGGTACAGGGTTACTATGACGCTTGTCAGCAATGGTTGGAAAAAGACAATCAAACACAAACCCTCCCCATTGGGAGGAATTTGAGAGCTGCTGACCAGTGGGAGCTCCTGTACAGATTTTGGAGACAGAGCCTCTTCAGAGCTTTGAAGGTTTGCAAGGTTAGGAACAAAGCTATTCTAGTCATATGTGCTGGGAGGACGGCACTCTGCCTTCTGAGATAAAAGAATGCAAAGGAAATGGCATTTTGAAGTTCCTGTGCAGGTGGCATCTGGCTCAGTGTCTTTGTAGGAAGCCTTAGCTACTGGGTTTTCAATTGATTGTGGAAAAAAGTAAGTCTGAACACCAAAAAGGGACACATCCTGTAGTGCAGCAGTTCAAAATCTTGTTCAAATTCATTGTCTACTCTGAACTGAGAAACAGGACACCAACTCAGATGAAATCCTGGTGACCTAGGTTAGGACCTGGTGACAAGTAGCAAGTTCTTAAATTATACTGTACATCTGGCTTCGCTATTGCATGTTATGGGGTAAAACCAAGTGGAATTGAATAGGCTAAAAAAAAAAAATTGTTTTACTCAACAAAGAAATCTCAGTCCAAGATTAACTTGAATTCATGTTGAGGTTATAAACCTAGGCTCTTTTAAAGAGCAGTCCCTAACAATACAAGACCTGTAAGGAGCAGAGGGAGCATACCATTGCGTGGATTATCTGCTGTAAACCCGCTTCAGAGGAAAGTTCAGTCAAGTTTGCTTTATCCTAACAAACATTCATTTACTGCAGCCATTAGATCCACTGCAAATCCTGACCTCTGAAATGATTTCTTTCTGTGGCTGAAGTACTCGTCTTCGGTCAGCCATATGAAGCCCAATTTGTTTCTTGCAAGTTTAACACTTTTTCACATCATACTGGAATGGCAGGTGAATGGAGCTAAGTGTCATAGGATTTACAGAATGAATGATCTGCAGACTGCAAAATCATGAGATGGACCTTAAGAGATTTGCCGATGCACCCCCCAAATGAGACAGGACACATCGTATGGGTTTTAAAAGGCTGCACTCTTTATTTGAATTGTCCTTCCTTCAGATTGGAATGGGTGGGGGGGCAATCACTACGGTGATTCGGGTCCAGCACCTCCGTCAACAACCACCACCATAACTCAGGCATTGGCCGAATATACCATTCGGTGCCTATGCCTCTTAACTTGCTCAAACGTCTCCCCCTCCCTCGCAACGTGCTATAGGAGGGGGGCAAGGCAATTTCTAGGCCTGTGGAAGGAGGATAGTGCCCTCGAGCTGGGGACAATACATATCCCTACAGCCCTAGCAATCACTTCTCCCAGGAGGTTGACTCTACTGCTTGTCATATCCTGTCAATGTGGTTGGTGTCGCCCCCCATCTCTTAAGAAGATTCCTCATTCTAAGTATCTCCTATCCCAAATTGTGTGCTGGACCCCTGCAGACTGCGACAAATTGTGAACTGCAGCAACTATCAACAACTAACTATGAGGATGAATTTCCAATGAGCCAAATGACCCCAACAATGTGAGGAAGGCCAAAAAAACGGGGAACAAAGTTCCAATCATGTTGTCCCGCCAAAAATTCCTTCCTGACTCTACTAAGCTACCATTACCACTTTGTTGATTGGGCGGGTGTTGCTTGACAGACCGCTGACTCCCGACTGCGGGAGGCAGCGGCCATGTGACCACACAGTACCGCCTTCCTCTGGCGGTACACCAATACTGATGCACGCTCTTCGCGCTCAAACCTCGGCCAGGGTTGCCTAGCAACCCTCGCCAGGCAATCCTTCCTTGGCGGCCGCTTCTCGCCTTCCCCGCAAGCGGACCTCGTGCTTGCGGGGAGCCCTTCCGGCAACCCTGCTGCTCCTTCCCCTCAGCCTGCCTCATTTGTGCAGGGGGAGGGGTGCTCCAAGTTGTCTATCACCACCATGAGGGTGGCGAAGGGGCAATTAACAGGATTTTTTGGGGGGGAAAAAGAACGAAATTCCTAGTTCCTCCTTAAAAAGTAAAAAGGACCTGAGGTGCGGAAGGGAGGGTTGAAGGTGAATATGGGTTTCTGTTGGTTTGTTATTTCACAAGCAATCCAGATAGCGCTAGAAATGACGTTTGTAAGGGCTGACAGACCTGGAAATTCTTAAGGAGGGTTGCCAATGACAATCCCATGTTAAAGGTGGAATGTAAACATAATGAAAAGATCAGGGAGTCTGTGTTTATAAATGCCTGGAATCTGCAGGAGGCTAGAATTACACCACTACTTTGCTGCTGTTAAACTGTGTGCGCGTCCTGCAATGGACACTTAGGCCGTTTACACACAGACGGAGGTGGGTGGGGGGATAGGTGTTTGGCTGTGGTGGGTGTGCGGCCATTTACACAGACACACCTCCACCTCCACCCACAGCGCCTTCTCCGGTTTTCCATAGGGCTGTATGGGAGGAGATGGATGGGTGGAGGTGAGTGCGTGTCGGGAGTACGCACGCACAAACACCCACCATCTGTGGTGTTCACACGGGTGTACACCCATTCCCCTACCCACCATCAGTTGTTTACATGGACACCCCCCCCCCAACACCTGCCGGAACACCAGCGGTGTGTGTATCCGTGTAAAAAAGGTCTAAGTATGGACATTTATGTGCTAAAAACAGGAGAACCTTTTCTTGCTGGAGTGCAAGTACCACGACTTGACAGCAACCTTTCTTCCTGACTCAGTCACTGCACATTTGATGACCCAAAGGCTACAGGGGCTGGGATCTGTTAGGGCAGTTTGGCTGGGAGAAAACAATGAGTAGATGCGATAGTCTACAAAATGGCTGGGGAACCTTTAGCCCATGGCCCAGATCTGCACCCCAACTTTTTTTTAATTTGCCCTGTTTCCAGTTCCTATATCTGGCCTGTAGACCCAGTGGCCAACTTCAAAGAGTGATCTCGGAGGAAGGAGATGAAGGTACGCACTCAAGGATAAAGGATAGTGATGGATCCATGATCTGCACCCTCTGCTTCCATGTCCAGAGTGCACCTCATAAGCACACCCACCTGTAACTCCTATCTGGCCTATCTACTAATTTTCAAAAGAGGAACTCAAAAGCTCGACGGGGGGATACTTTATTGCATTCTGATTTGAAAAACAACCAATCCCGTTACCCAGCAACTTTGGGGACGAAACAAACAAACCCTCAGAGATATTCCACATTGCTATCTTTTCTACAGAATGGACATTGGGATCTGAATGGAAAGCATTCATTTTGTAAGCATGTTCAGTTGCCTATTCTTATCCTAGGTGGTGGTATTTTATAGAATTACAAAGAAGAAATCTGACTAACACAAAACGTGATTTAGGACCGATTTTGAAATTAGCCTTTCTGTTTCTGTTGAACAGTTCTGCGGAAACAGAAAAGCTGGCAAGATTTTGATTGGAATTCGAATCCAACCCATTTTGCGCATGCAAAATACTGCAGTTTGGTGGCTGCCATTTTGTTGCATGTCAGTGGCCATTTTGTGTATGTGCAGTATGAATGTGGCCATTTCGTGTATGTGCAGTATGAATGTGGCCATTTTGCGCATGCACAAAATGGCAAAAGCTATTTTGATCCAGTTGGATATTGGGATGGAATTTCATCAGCTACAGTTTCCGATTGGAATGTTCAAACTGTCTGATGGAATCAGAACATGGGCAGAATTCTGCTTTCACCCCTAACTTGAACAGCTTGTGTGTGGACTTTGTCATGAGGATGGCTGGGGCTGGGCATATTACTCCCTATTTGAACTCCTCAGGAAGATCTGTTTCACTACCAACCTGTGCATACCCAACAATTGAAGTATGCCTACGTTGGTAGCCCCAAACTATGGTGTAGCATGGGGCCTCTATTCCTGTTTTTAATTCAGCTCTGACTATGAGCCGCCACCTCATTCTAAAAATAAGGTAACCACGAGAGGTTACACAATCCCACTACTAAGAGCAGGATCCTAGCACCGTAGGCCCAAATCTTAGCTACCCAGAAAACTGCTAACATGTCTATAACTATAGTGACCAGATGTTCCACCGTAGACATGACAGTCATGCTTTTTGCTGTCCCATCATGCTGATCTCCTCCCCTCCCAGAGACCAGGCAGGACTGTTTAAACATCCCGCCTGGTCTCTGGTGTGAAGTGCTATGGCCAGGTGGTGCAAGACGGAGCCCCGGGTGTCACAATCCAGTGGCATGAGATAGTTGGGTGCGGGCGCTGCGGGTGGGCCCCATACTACAGCAATATTCCACATGACAACGCTGGGCAGCATGAGATACAGCTGGGCCCCTGCCTGCTGCGTCAGTAAATGCGTCTGTGTGACTGAGTGACTTCTTTGCATTTTTTGTTTTTATAAAGGAAGTTAGGCAAGGGTCTATTTTAAATGCACATAATTTAGATGTATTCATTTATACATATTTATGCGAATTGGGGGTAACAGTCAGACAAAGGCCATTTTCACACAGGCCGCAGTGGCGGGGCGGATGGGTGTGCGCTGCGGTGTGTGTGTGGCGGTAACACAGGTGCACACCCATCCCCCACGCATGGAGCAACCGCTGTTGGAGATGGGTGTTATGCGGGAGGGTGCATGCACCCTCACGCACCCACCGTGGTGTTTCCATGAGATTCCCCCACGCATGGACACACAGGCACCCACCTGTGTGTTGCGTGGGGGGGTGTCTCATGTAAAAAGGACCATATGCATCCCACTCTGAGATTTTCAGAATCTGGCCACTTGATAGCATCGCAGCAAGCAGCTATGCTATTTGACTTGCTAAAGGCCTTCTCTAGTAGATAAGATAAACTTCTGCTATTCCCTGTCCCTCCCCCCTTCAGTTTGAGTATACAAAATAACCTGTTATCCCCCTCAGTGTTAGGCTAGGTGTAAGACTAGTAGCAGTGTTCGGCTCAATGATTTGAATTTGCATGCATTTACATTAATTAACATGTGCAAAGATATACAAATTAGCACAGGCTGCATGCATGCTGGATCTCCCTGAAATCTGTTTGCAAACATTAGTCAGTATGCCCCAAATGCTATCTGGAATACTGTACGGGGTACTGGGAATGATGGCCAACAGGTGTATTCCACTGGGAGGTTATTTGAAAAGAACTCGGGATAAAAGCCCAAAGCATTGCAGATTTTCTTTCAGAAAATGTTGTGTTAGTGTGTTTATGTGGCCTGGATAGGGAGTGGCAGCCAGCCAACATTATGTTCCTGAAGCAAAAGACTTGGCCTGTCGACATATTAGGCAGTCAGAAATGTTCCTTTCCCTTTAGTGAGAAATATTTTGTAATTTTTAATTAAGGAAACCCCAAAACAAAACACCCCAGTAACAGATGTAAGAAGTGCAATGGCAATGAATGTACCCGTGTGCTATGAGGATTTCAACTAGCTTTATGGGAACAAATGCTTTTGTAAAGTAACTTTAAAATGCCTTTGTATGTGTTTACCCATTAAAATATCCATACTGAAGTTTCTATAGCTATTATTATTTAGCATTTATATAGTGGCAGCAATGTACCTGACACTGGAAAATCATTGATTAGAGATGGGCGCTACCCTCAAACAATCTATTGAACTAAAATTTGCTGATGACATAAAATTGGGAGGGACTGCTTAACACTCTGGAGGATAGCATAGACATTCAAAATGATATTACAAAATTGGAGAACTGGGCTGCAAGCAATAAAATGAAATTCAATAAAGATAAATGTATGGTTATACATACAGAGCAAATGCATCAATACAAAATAGGGGATAACTGGATCGGTAGTGGAATGCGAGAGATAGTTGTGGATCATCAACTGAACATGAGTCAACAGTGTGACCTGCACCAAGGATGGGGGCTGAACTTGCTGACCCTCGCGGTCCCTTCCAGCTCTGATTCTATGAACTGGAATCTGCTCTGCTGCCGCTCCTTTACCCCTACTATGCACACATCTGTAGGATTTAGCTGAGTTTTATGCTGAAGGCTGTATGGGGATCGGTGCAAAAGCCAGAGCAATAGGCAAAACAGCGGGAAGTTGGGTCTTCCACATACGTGGTCTTCAGCAAGTGGGGATGGGTGTTTGGATGAATTATAGATTTGGATCCATTACGGATTCAGATCTGTAATTTCTGGATTTAATTATGGATTTGTATTTAAATTAATAAAAAATAAAATAACTGAAACAGGTTTAATCCAAATCCATAATGCCTGCCCATATCAGCAAGTTATTTACTTCTCTGTCTCAGTTTCCCAAACTGCAAATAGGGACAATATCCCTCTTAAAGGGATTCATCATTAATTAGGGAATGTTTACTTTGTATACTATAAATAAATACTATAAATTCATGATGTAGAAAGCACTAAAACTGATTAATGCTGTGTGTGAAAACCAGCAAGGAAAGGCCCTGTGACTGCAGGGGCGGCCATGTTCTTGTTCACACTCATCTGGTGGACTACTTTGTAGTAGCCTGCAGCAGGGGGAGGGCGACTGGCTCCTTGGTGTTCTCTTCCAGCAGGGAGGAGAGTGGGACCAGCACCAGGGTGAAATTGTCAGCCCTACGGGGGAATGTCTCCAGGGAGAGAGAAGGGCTGGAAAGTGTCTGGCGTGGGAGAAAAGGCTCTCTCTGACACCACCACCCCCGAGTCCTTGAAGGGATTGGGTGTGAGGATTGGAGTGACTTTTAATTGGGAAGGGGCCAGATGGGGTTCCAGTAGAACGTCTTAGGTTGACACTTGGAAAAATACATTATGTGCCCCCTATATCTGGCTGGCTACCCCTGGTGTCTTAGTGAAAGTTGCAGGTTTAGGTTGGCACTCAGTTATGACGTGCAACTACGGTGGGGCTTATTTGACAACCCAGCATAACGCAGCCCAGCTGTGAAAGTGTGCTCTGGGGGGAGGGGGGGAGGCAATCCAACCTTCTGTGCTGGGGCCCATTCTGACCTAGCTACGTCCCTGGCCCACAGCATAAAATCTTACAAAAGGACTGCTTTCCCTGACATTATTTAACTCTCTCTCCAGTATTCTAGCCACCTCAGTCTGCGGGTCAGAGTGTAACAAATGGGTAAAAGCATAGGAGGTAAATGAATCTGTTGCAATTGACAAAGGCTGTGACTTTTCCCCATTGATTTTTTTTTTTAACAGCAATTTCCTTGGCAGATATTGAGAACTATGTGTGAGGAGTGGCTACAAAAATGCTTGTTCACAATGACTTTGAGAATAAGCAAAAGGGACTTGATGGTCAAATGAGAGCAATCATTTCTTAAACACATAGCAAGTCCACAGCTTTGAGCATAGCACTGGAAGTAGTCTACGTGGGGCTGTACTGTAATTTTCAGACTGTAGTAAAATAGAGTGCCATTTCTATTGTGCTGTTGAACTCTGAAGGTGCTTGATGTCTTATCTTAATTTTATTTACAGTCTTTTTTAGTCTCAAGCTGGAACAATGCTACAGAAAGCATTTGTTCCTTTATGAGATTTAGTATTTTCTTTCTGGAAACAGGCCAGCTAACTAATCCATTTTCTCCCCAGAGAAGAATGGGTTCTATTCACCAAAGTTATTGGCTAAAACTGCACAATTATTTAGGACTCTCCTTAAATATGATGTAGTTCATGATGGTATATACCAGGGGTTAGCAAAGTTTCCAAACCCAAGGACTGCATATAAAAATTCTCATATGGCCAAGAACCACAACACCCACCCACTCACACACCTGTCTCCTGCTCATGAGAACCACAAGAGACACCCACACACCCACTTCTCCTGCTTCATGAGAACCACAACATACACCCACACCTCTCCTGCTTTATGAGTGGTTGGTGGAGCCAGTACTCTGCATTCCTGGTTACTGAGATTCTTAAAAGCAGTTGTGATTCAGCTGCTGAGACTCAGGTGCTATGAAGCAAGACCCAGGACCATTAAGACAGCATGGCCAGCTCTGGATGAGAGCTGCACTTGAACTGCTCACGAGCCGTTTGCCTATCTCTGGTGTATGCACTAGGAAGTATGTCAGCTTTAAGTAGGTCATCCGTCCCCTTCTCAATAAACCATCTCTTGATGTTGACTCCCCTCCCAGCTACTGTCCTATCTCGAACCTTCCTTTTTTAGGGATGGTTATTGAACAGGTGGTTGCCTCAAAGCTTTGGGTGCATCTTGATGCTATCGGATTCCTGGACCCATGTCAGTCGGGTTTTTGCCCTTGGTATGGCACTGAGACTGCACTTGTGAACTTGGTTGACAACCTCTGCCTGGAAATCAACAGGGGATATTGTACCCTCTTGATTCTGTTAGATCCTTTGGTGGCCTTTGATACAGTTGATCATGGGGTGGTGTTGACACAGCTGCAGGACCTGGCAGGGGTGTGTGGACCACTCTTGAGTGGCCCTGCTCATTCCTGGATGGGAGGACCCAAAGAATGGTAATGGACGGTGGCTCGTCATCCCCTCGGGAACTCCCTTGTGGGGTTCCACAGGGTTCCATCTTGTCTCCGCTCCTGTTGAATGTGTATCTGAGGCCCCTGTGTGAGATTGTTAGGAGGTTTGGAGTGAAAGACCATCAGTATGCTGATGACACCCAACCCTATATCTTTTTCATCTGGCCTAGGTCCTGCATTCTTGGTGTTTATTTGGTGCCTGGCTGCTATTGGGGACTGGATGTGGGTGAGCTAATTGAAGTTGTATCCAGACAAGACCAAGGAGATGGTTGGCCAGCCATGTGACCCGGGGGACATAGGGACCCTTTTTATTGATGGCATCCAGCCTCCTTTGGTCAGTCAGGTTTGCAGCCTTGGGGTGCTCCTGAATCTGTAGCTGTGCCTGGATGACCAAGTTGTGGTGGTGACCAGGAGTGCTTTTCACCAACTTCACCTGGTGAGAAGGCTGCAACCTTTTCTCTCTGACTCGGACTTGGTCACTGTCTTGATCCATGCCTTTGTAACCTTGAAGCTAGACTGTTGCAATGTACTGTATGTGGGGCTGCTCTTGATGACCGTTCAGAAGCTGCAGTCAGTGCAGAACATGGCGGCCCACCTTGGGTTGGAGGTGGGTCACTGGGAGCACATTACACTGGTGCTGTGGAGTCGGCACTGACTGCCAATAGCTTTCTGGGCACAATTCAAGGTGCTGGTTTTGACCGATAAAGCCCTAAACTGTTTGGGCTCCAGGTATTTGAAAGACCACCTCATCACTTATGCTCTGTCATTACCTCTGTCGTTGGCCAAAGGCACCCTCTTGTGAGTACCAACTGCCCATGAAGTTTGCAGGAGGGCATGCAAAGAGGTATTTTTCGACGGCTGCTCCATACTTATGAACTCTCTCCCCTTGGAGATCTGCCTAAGCTTTAAGCCTGCTTACCTTTCAGAAGAGGTGTAAGACTTTTTTGTTTGGTCCAGCGTTTGGTGGGCTGGCATAGGGTTGGGTGGAATGGGGCAGAGGGGTTAGGGTGAGGGTTGGTGGGTGGGGTTTAGGGTTTCTTTTAATTGTTTTGGTATGTGTTATATGCTTTATGTTTATGTATTTTATATATTTTTGTATGCTGCCCTGAGCCTTTGAGGGAAGGGCAGGATAAATTTTTTAATGAATAAATAAACAATTTAAGAAAGGAACCCCTGGATAATGCTTGGTTTTGCCACAAACTATTGCTTCCCATTTGGTCTGGAAGATTCCCATTGCCTGGGCGCAAATTGTACTTATTGGCAACACCTGTGTTGTCTTCATGATGATAAAGCACTTGGAATTAAAGAGTGTGTGTGCTTCAACATTCCACGTTTTGTTTACAGTAGAGAGAGTTGCATAGTTCAAACTCTGGAAGAAGACTCGTTTTACAGACTGAATGTTGGCATAGGTGAGTTAACCTGGAAAATTGACAGAGGCCACAATCTTCAGAGCTGTTACTCCTCCATTAAATGGGACTACGCTAGAGGAAGTGGTTTGAGGACTGTGACCAGAGTAACTGCTAAGGTAGTTGCAATTTGTGTCAGTGCAAATTTTTCTGCTGTGATTAAGGAAATGTACATGCTCAAAAAGTTAGACACAACAGGGACATGGAGAGGCTGTTGTGATATGATTGTGGGGTTGTGTTATCAAACCCATCTTGACCTCTATGGGAGTTTTGCCTGCTCGCTCTGTGCATATTAACAGAATTTGCAATCCATGGTCCTGTTTGACCCATGTCCTTTTTCTAGGTAGCAAAAGTAGGCAAGAGGAATGGCTACTTTTCCCCTTTGCACACCTTTCACTGGAAAAAGAAGATGAAACCTTTCCTCTGATATAGGCCTCAGTGCAATTGTGTATAATCTCCAAGGTATATTATTGCAGTGGCTCTTCCAGGAGCTATTCCTGACTGTGGGCGTTTATAGATGAGATGCTGTTTCTCGTGGACTTCAGAATCTAGGAGAAACAGATTCACATTGGGCTTGGGGGTAGACATTCCGCCCCCCAATACGGGACGTTGGCCAGCGCCATTGAAAACCGCACACTTATGCATGGATGGAGATCCAGACTTATGAAATCCCAATATCGAGGTTTCATAAGTCTGGATCTCTGTCCTTGCACGAGTGCGCTGTTTTCAATGGCACCAACTGACTTCCAGTATCTAGGGGGGAACGTCTACACCATCCTCTCCCCATGGAGGTCTGTTTCTCCTGGACTCTGCAGTCCATGAGAAACAGCATCTTGTCTAAAAACGCCCTATGTAGAACCTTGTGACAGTGCACAATATGACTTGTTTAGTTTAGTTGGTTCAGAATTTATAACCTGCCCCCTCTTGCCAAATGGCAGCTCGGGGCGGTGTACAAAATACATTAAAAACATGATCTCAAATTACAATATAAAAACAAATTTGAAAAAATAAAAAACAATTTTAAAATTGCTTGCTGCTTTCTTTACACTGTAAACTGCATAGAGCCTCACGCAAAGACTGTGGAAGTCAAGAAGGCCTCAAATGTATGGTTTGCGTTAGGCCCAAAGAGGGGGGTAGGGTGGTGTAAGTCCCTCTGAGGTCCAGTTTCTGAGGAGCAGGGAAGGAGCAGGACCAGCAGCAGTAACGGGTCAGTGTGTGCAGCAGGCACATCATTCATTTTCGTTTACAAAAACTCCTTTTTCAGGGGGTTTCATAAACAACCCTACCAGTTTAATTATTTCATTTTTTTTTGTTTTATTAAAAATAATATAAATTTTTAAAAAATCACTGCACATATGCAAAATGACTGCTGGACCATTCTGCACATGTGCAACCCTTTCCCAAAATGGCACATGCCATTTTGGGAAAGGGCGCGCATGTGCGGAACGGTCTGGTAGCCATTTTGTGCATGTGCAGTGATTTTTTTTTTCAATATTAAAAATAAAGAACAAAAACACAAAAATCACCATGCATGTGCAAAATGGCCACTGGTGTCATATTGTGTGTGCATGCCTTTTTCCAAAATGGTGCTGACACGGACGGTGCCATTTTAGGAAAGGGTGCCTATGCACAGAACGGCCCTAGTGGCCATTTTCAACATGCGCAGTTATTTTTTATTTTTAAAAAGAAAATGGATGCTTTGTTCCCCCCCCCCCCCATTATCTTTGTCATCCATTTTCATATTTTAATTACTAAAATGAACGAGGCTTTATTTGTTTTAGTAATTAAAATAATGAAAATTAATTGCACACCCCTATTAACAGGCCAGAAACAGAAGGTGTCTGCCCTTTAAGGGGACTAATTGGCTAATGACCAAAGTGGGTGTGATCTGATGGCTTTCTGTGTTAAGGGACATGGGTACAGGGTGTTAGGGTGTGGGGTTAGGATCAAGGCTAAGACTGGGAGACAGGAGGCAAGACTGAGTCTGCAGGGAAAGACAAGGTGTGGGACAAGACCAGACTAGAAACAAGGACTAGGGATAAGGGCAAGGAACAGGGAGGAAGAACCAGGAGCAAGCCAGGGACAGGATGTGAGGGGAGTGAGTCAGAAGTTGTACCCAGCTTCCTGTTGCTGCCAGCCAGCCTTATAAGTTGGCTGTCAATCAACCAAACCTAGAAGCTGGGAGGCATAGCGAGGGATGTGTGGCCTGGCCAGTGTAGACAGCCTCCTTTGGGAGTGTCTGGCCAGGCCAGAGGCAGGGTAAGGAAGTGATACAAAGGGCCGGCCACTGCTCAAGCACCCCTGGGGGCACAGGTTCAAGATCTGAAGCCTGACAGTCAGCTGGGTGGGATAGGAAGCTGAAAGCCAGCTAAGAGCATCAGCCATAAAGGCCTGAGCCAGAAAGCTCAGAGGAGGGGCAGGGACTCTGGCAGGAAAACAGGCCTGCAAAGGTGAGGGCTGGCGGGCAGAAGCCCAGTTCCTGAGGAGCACCAGCTAGGTGGAGGTTCAGAGTGCATTAGAAAAACAGAGGCTGGGAGCCATGGAAGTGGGAGAGGCTGAGGCTGTTTTTAGACGAGTGCGCGACCCGCTCACGCACGGTTTCAAAAATACCGCGAGGCGGGTTACACGAGACGCCGCCAGGGATCACGCGCATGGGAGAGGGACGCACATTCTTTTCTGGCCGCGATCGACCGGGTCGGCGATCGAGGTAGGTAATTCATGGCTGGAAAACAATGCGCATTCCCCTCCCATGCGCGTGATCCCCGGTGGCGTCTCGTGTAATCCCGCCTTGCGGTATTTTTTAAACCATGCGCGAGCGGGTCGTGCGTTTGTCTAAAAACGGCCTGAGAGCCTTGGAAGTAGCTCACCTTGGATCAGGAAGTGTCTGGACTATTATACAGTTTGGGACTGCACCTTTGTTTGGAATGCAATAAATCAGCATTGGGTGAGAACAATGTGTGTGGCATTGGTGATTCAAGGCCAGATCCTGCCAGAAGCTTAGCTAGGTTGGAATTGGATGCTGGGGCAGAAGATGGAACGGGGCCCACTGCCCCATTTCCAGTGGTAGGTGACACATCTACACCAGGAAGCTTGGTCCCCCAGGCTCCTGGGCTTTGATGTAGCTACATTGTTTGCCCCTATTATAACTAAGCCCTTGGAGCCTACAGAGACTTATGGCTGGTGGCCTAACACTAACAAAGCATCTAATGCCGATAGTATTGCACTTTTGCTCCATACAGAGTTCTGGTTTCCAGTTTGCTTCTAGGTGCTCTAAAATGCCCTGCGTGACTTGGGGGTCATGGCGATATGCTCCTACTGAGCAGGATGAGAAATTTTCAGTGTAGAGATTAACTAGCTCCAGAGAGCATTCGCATAGCCCCAAGGATAGTGGTTCCGATAACAGTCCTGGTAACTGCAATCTTTCTGACATAACGATTCTGTCCTGTGCTTGGAAATCCGCTTATGCACACAAGCAGAAAAATACACTACAGACTCAGAAACGGACTGATTTTTTTTTTTAAAAAATTTAAAATGGGTGCAGCTTATTAAACGTAATAGCTAAGGCGCAGTCAAAAACAATCAGATTGGCTAGTTCTTTGGTGCATTTAAAGCACACGGCAGAATCTTACCTAGGAATAGCAACTGCCTTCGCAGTTAAAGAGGGTGGGAGATCCATTCACGTCAGTAGGACTCCTGTCCATGATATGAGCGAGGGCAGGTACTATCTGCAAAACCCATTCATGCTCTGGATGCTATAGAAGTCAAAGTCATTATTAATTAGGCTTGCGTGGGGGTGGGGGGCAAATTTTATATTTCTGATTTCTATTCCAGATTCAGTGCCAATTCTTGTGTGTTTTGTGGGGGGTTTTGCTGTGTGTAGCCGGTCCCAAAATTTGGACACACAAAACAGTTGGTTGGGAAGCAAGCCAGCAAAGGGGTGTAGCTTCTGTGTGAATGGAAGGGGGTGTAGCCCTGCATGTGCACACGCACACCTATGCACTAGTGACGACCCTACAATAAACAGTAAAGGACCCTTGGTATCAGTGAGCTTCAGAGCAGCAGGCAGGGGAATCTCGTGCCCTCACACCATCTTATCTGGTTCCCAGGGTGCAGTTCTGCCTCCAGCTGCCTGTATGAGCAGTCCAACCTCCTGAACCACCAAGAACTCAAACAAGGCCAGTGGTACAATTTGTGAGGCGCAGGACAAAGATAAAACGAGGGACCCTGGTGCTCCCAACCCCCTCCTCTGTGGCCCTACCCACTCGGGGGCATCCTCTGCAGGGCCCTGGAGGTGGTTGAGGTTGGGGCCCCACATCCTGCCTTGGTGAAAATGGGGCCCACTGTGGGGCCCCCAGAATTAGAGAGAGTAGCAGGGCTCAGGCGAGGTCGTTGGGTCACCCTGTGGTAAGGTTGACCCTGCACTCAAAGATCAAAAGTAAACCTAAACCGAAACACAACCCACTTCTATATGTTACCATTGTTGGGGCCAAACTCCTCCTTGACCAGCACAACATACCATCAGCCTTGAAAGATGTTCAAACTGCTGACTGACAATTAAAAACATCAGATTAGAAATGAAACTTGAGGGGCACAAAAGCACATCAGTACGTACCTGAAAACTGCAGGGCATTTTGTTTGTTTTGCATATGGAAGCTGAAAAGAACTTTTGGGGTATTTTTAGACGTGATGGTGCATGGTGCCGTCATGCTTTGATTCTGCCCAGGGTCAGGGTCCTTACCCCGGGCAGTATCTGGCCCAGCCATTGAACAGATGTGCCGGCAGCCCAGGCTGGGGAGGGGGTAGGGAGAGAGCAACATGGTCCGCATGGCCCTGCGCTGCTGAGCATGACCTGCCCACATCCTTGATGGGCAGGTGCAGCAGCCTATGATGCCGCTGCGCTCGCCTGGAACAGCTCCAGCCCCGGACCAGCGTCAGGTAGAGCGGGCCATCACATGTGATGGCACATTCTATCCTGGTCTGGGGACGCTTTCCCAGGCTGTGGCAGTGCTTAGCCCGCTGTGACTTGGCAAAGTGCCCCAGTAACAGCACGGGCTAAAAATGGCAACGGTCCGGGGAGAGCCCTGATCCCTCCTGGGGAAACATCCAGTGGGCGGGATCAGACGTGATGGCACCACGGGTGGCCACGCAGGTTAACGCATGGCCACCTGTGGTACTGTCATGTCTAAAAATACCCTTTGTGTGTCTGTTTGTGTTGTCCAAACTCAAATGCACAACCTTATATTAACCAGCTGTACTTTGACTGTACTGGAGTCAATTAGTAATCAGTTTGTACTTTATATAGAAGTGCTGAATATAAAGGGTTATGGCAATTTTCTATAAGCTCATTGGGAGGCTGGAGCTGAAAAGAGTTAGGACCCGGTCCTCCTTAGTGCCAGCAGCACTAACATAAAGGTAGGGCTGGGACTAAACGGAGGCAGCATCAGACTGCACATTTTAAAACAATCCATTTCCTCCCTCTTGCTGTCTGGTTGTATTCATCTGAGAAAATGGAAAATATCCATCTTTTAAAATGTCTTAATTAAAAAGTAATGGAAAGATGGGACTCTGCAAGCAAATGAGAGTAGCTGCTTATCTGCTTCTTGGCACCCTCTGTGTGGGCTTGTCCCGTTTAACTTCTTTTTCATTTAAATTGCAAGTGGAAACCCTGCAGCGCCTTGCTCCCTTTGCCTGTGAATCACTTGCTGATGTTTTAATGTGTACCGTAGCTGCACAGGCAGACAGAGCCTGTGGCTGATTTCCAGTAGACACATACAGGCAGTCTGACAACTGAATACAGCGCTGACATCAGTGTGTGCGACATCTGCTGAACTCGCATGAGGAAAGCTAATGCAAAAACAAACACCCAGAGAATAGACGGACCCAGCAGGCAAATATTGCTCTTTCCATGCCCCACCCAAAGTAGGCAAACCAAAAATACAGGTACTGCAGACAATGGCAAGGCCTTTTTTAGTTTTAAGGACACAACAGCCTCTAGTCCCCCTCCCCCCCCCATTATGCTGTGAAACTGCAGTCCTACATGAATCTGAAATACCAAACTTATTTGCATCCCTCCACCTGGTGTATATTTATTTATTTAGACTTCTATCGCGCCCTCTCCCGATAATCGCAGGCTCAGGGTGGATTACAAAAAAACTAAATACATATATTAAAAAAATTAAATGAAACCCATTAAAATTTACCCCACCTCCGCATCTGTAACCCGTCCTTGGCCACCAAAGCCTGCCTAAACAAAATATGTTTGCCACTGTTTTCAGAAAATGCACATCCTCAGACTATGGTGAGCCTTAGGGGAAGCAACCACTGAGAATGTTCTTGCCCACGCCTTCACCATCCATACTTAATGCACAGAAGGCATGGTCAGAAGGCCATGCGCAGTTGACCAAAAAGTCAGGGATGAATAGGGCGTTAACAGACGAGACGTTATGCCACATCTGCCCCCATTGGCCTAGAATTCACATGCTTGTTTGTTGGGTGGCCGCTAGGTATTTGCCCCATTACCGCACCGTGGCCGCTACTCCTGGCATCATCCCAGGAAATGTGGAGCTCGCTGTGCAGACCAATCCAGGCATCCCACAGGGTAATGGGCACACATGGGGCTGCTGCCCATCTGTTGGGATGGGCCACGGTGAGCTCATGTGGCCACCTACATGTCTTAGGGTGCACACTGCCTTGCACGTGTTCCGCACCATGAAGTTGTGGGTGACAGCCTTGAGTGGTGTTAGAACGACTGCAGCTTGATAGTGGTGGTGGTGGTGGGGCAGTGCACAGTGGACCACGGTGGGGGACAGAACACCAGCTTTTCTGTGCAGTTTATCACATATTAACTGTGAGTGTGGGCTCCACGGAGCGACCCCACGCTCCAGCCGGCTCCCATTTCATGTGTTAACACCCATAGGGGAGGGTGGAGTATATGAGGTTGGAGTAAGTCTGCTGAAACTAATGGAGTTACAATGGTACAACTCAGATTAGATTCTTATTGGGCCCATATTCAACTCCCAGACAGAGGACTAGTCAAGTCAAGTGTTTATTGAACAACGTGACCAAAGGTCATTGCTCACATACAAACATAAAAGCAGATATTATAAGACTAAGTATTCCCTAGTATCTGACTACATAGGTTCAAAACATTCCTAATTATCAAAAATAAAAACTAAAATTGATTAGGGATTAAAGAAAAAAAATAAAAGAAAAATTCAAAGCCCCACACAATCAAATGTCATTAGAACAAAAAGTCCTACATACATCCTAAAGTACCCTATGAGTGTAATGGATCCGCCTAAAAGTCGCATAAAACCGGTTTAAATTCCAAAAATCTACGCCTTTGTTCCATAGCCAAAATTATATACTTTGATATTATCGCTGACAATTTCGTATCGGCATCCGAAAGAGCTAACTCTAGAATAAAGCTGTCTGACCTACCTATCAGATTATCCCAAAAGGGCTTTAATAATTCCTCCCTAAGGTTGTCATACAAATGACACCTAAGCAACAGATGTTCTGAAGAGTCTACTTCTAGGCGGTCAAATGGACAAAGTCTCTCCACGTAGGGAATTCCTGCTTGACGTCCCTCCAAAAGTTGAGTTGGGAGGACATTAAAGCGGGCACACACAAAAAGTTGCTTCGCTCTGAGAGACATGTCAGAGTTCAGATAGCTAGCCATATTCTCCTTGCGTAGTACCAAGGACAAATAACCTGCAATGTGCAGAGAGGACCTAATCTTCACCTGTTTGGTTTGGTAGTCCGTATCGTCCCACCGAAGAAGGATTTCTGTGCGAACTGACTGAAAGTCCCTGCCTGACAAATATTCGATAGAGAAGCTCATTTTTAATAGGTGGATTTCAGTCTTTGTACTCCACTGGCTTCTGTGTTGACCTGACCTCATCCAGCAAGTAAGCCCAGTAGCTGATGTAATATTAACTTTAAGCTATAATTTTAAGGCCGAAACCCAGGCCTTATAGAACCAACTTCTCTGGCCCAGTTCCAGTATAACGGCGTGCCTCTAGGTGCATTAACTAGGGACTGTGCAAATCTGGACTGCTCTATATCCAGATTAGATGTAATCATAGGTGCCCAAAGTTCTGCCCCATACAAAAATTTTGCTCTTGCCTTGGCATTAAACACTTCCAGGGCAAGCTTAGTCACATTTCCCTTAGTGCCAGCAAAGAACTTCAAAAGTGCTGAAGTTGTACCCTTAACTTCTGAGATGGCCCTTCTGTAATTCTCTTTCCAAGTGCCCAAGACATGGAAGTACAAACCAAGATATTTAAAAAGACGTACTTGCTCTATTATATGGCCATCTACCGACCAGCTGTACACCTGCCTTCTCTTAGAGAAAATGACAGTCTTCGATTTCTTAAAATTGATAGACAATCTATTGGTCTTACAATAAAGAAAAAAGGCATTCAGCTGCCTAGAGAGACCTATACGCATTTGGGAGAGAAGAGCCAGGTCGTCTGCATATAACAGACAGTCTAAATGATGATCTGCCAAATGAGGTGAAAAAACCCTTAGCTTTGCCATTAGGGGAATGATGTCATTAATGTAAAAGTTAAAGAGGGTGGGGGCCAGGACACAGCCTTGGCGTACCCCAATGGGCGAGTCAATTACCTTAGAGACTGCACCAGTCCTGCTCATCTTAACTACCAATGAGGTATTTTGGTATAGGCTCTGCATAAAAAAAAGAAGTCTCTTATCGATAGAGGTCAAAGCTAGTTTTGCCCAAAGTTTCCTCCTAGTGACCGAGTCGAAAGCCGACTTCAGATCAAGGAATGCCACAAAGAGTTGTCCGTTGGAATTCATATACTTCCCTATAAGGTGGCTTAAAATTAGACAATGTTCCACTACTGAGCGAACCTTCTGGAAGCCAGCCTGCTCCGGATGGATAATATTGTTGTCCTCCAGCCACCGGCCTAGCCTTAATAGTAAAGATTTTGCATATATTTTGCTGATTATGCTAAGCAGGCTAATGGGCCGGTAATTAGCTGGGTCCTGACGAGAGCCTTTCTTGAAAATAGGCACTAACACAGCCTTTCTCCAAGAGAGGGGTACAAATCCTGTGTTGTTAATGGCCATAAAGAGATAGGCTAAAAGGGGAATCCACCATTCTGAATAGATTTTGATAAATTCAGTTGGGATGTGGTCCAGACCAGGGGCTTTATTATTTTTAAAGGTATCTTCTATCAAAGATGACACCTCAGAGTGGGACATGGAGGGCCAATGAGGGAACCCCAAAGGGTCCTCTTTTGGTGTCTTACTGTCCGGCAGAGGACTAAGAGTGGGGAACAGATTATCTGAGAAAAGAGGCTTTATTAGATTCATGGCTATGCTGGTGTAAGCAGGAACATAAAAGTTGCAGGAGGTTAGGAGGCCCCACTGCTCTGGAACTTCCTTCCCTCAGAAATTTGCCAAAACCCAAGCCTGAACATCTTTCGGAGGCAGTGCAAGACCTTCCTCTTTGGCCAGGCATTTAGTGGGAGCCAGAGGAAATACTTTAAAGAGGTTTTAGGGGGAAGGTGTTTTGAGGTGAGGTGTGGTCTTAAATCTAAACTGTATTTTGGTTATTTATATTTATTTTAATTTTATTTATTTTATACAAAATTTGTACTCCACCCCTCCTGCCACGCAGCTCAGGGCGGCTTACATCACAATAAATAAAAACAACAAATAAAATAAGCAATATTATCAATCTCAATTATACAAAAAAATATATAGAACGGATAAAACCAACAATCCCAAGGAGTCCCCCAAAACATTTTTCCAACCAACCAACTCCACCCACCCACTCGCCCTAACCCAGTCCCCCACCCCCTACCTGTCTCCCTCGCTAAAAGCCTGGTGGAACAGCCAGGTATTACACTATTTCCTAAAGGAGGAGCGGGTCAGGGCCGTCCAGGACTCCACCAGGAGGGCATTCCATAGCTGTAGCACTGCCACCAAGAACGCCCTCCCCATTGTGGCCCCCTGATATACACAGGGGGCCTCGAGCAGGGTGGACTGCAAAGGCCAATCCAGGGCCTGGGGAGTGAGGTGGTCCCACAGGTATGTGGAGCGCAGGTCGTTTAGGGCTTTACAGGTCAACACCAACACCTTGAATCAGCCCAGAAGACTATAGGCAGCCAGTGCAGACAACGAAGCACTGGTGTAATTTACTCCTGGCGACCCGTCCCCATAAGGAGACAGGCTGCCGCATTCTGCACCAGCTGCAGTCTCTGAGCCATCACCAAGGGTAGCTCCACATAGAGTGCGTTATAATAGTCTAGTCTTGAGGTGACAAAAGCATGGATGAGAGTGGCCAGGTCCGAGCCAGAGCGATGCGGCCAAAGCCGCTGCACCAAATGTAACTGGCGGAAGGTGCTCCTTGCCACAGCCCGAACCTGAACATCCAGGTGGAGCTGCGAATTGAGGAGGACTTCCAGGCTACGAACCTGGGGAACCAGTGGAGGGTGATGTGGGATGCCACACCCACCGCCTTACCTTGTCGGGATTCAGTTTCAGTCGGTTTGCCCTCAACCAGTCCCCCACAGCTGCCAAACACTGGGTAAGCACCGAGACTGTGGGGCCTGGGTTGGATGAAAAAGAGAGGTAGAGTTGGGTGTCATCAACATACTGGTGACACCAAACATCAAACCGTCTCATGACTTGCCGGAAAGCTGCATATACACGTTGAACAGGAGAGGGGACAGAATGGAACCCTGCAGGGGACTCCACACAAGAGGTCTCGGGAAGATGAAGAATACTCACCAAGCACTACTCGTTGGGTTCTCCTGAACAGGAAAGAGCAGAACCATTCAAGAACAATTCCGCCCACTCCGGCTCTATCCCGCAGGCAGGCCACCAACATCTCATGGTCAATGGTATCAAAAGCAGCCGACGACAGATCTAATAGAATCAGCAGGGTTGAGTGACCTTGATCTAATTCACGGTGAAGGTCATCAACCAATGCCACAAGCGTAGTCTCAGTGCCATAACCTGGGTGAAAGCTGGACTGTGAGGGATCAAGGAAACTGATATGGTCCAGATGCCCCTGTAGCTGCTGAGCCACAATCTGCTCAATAACCTTCCCTAAAAAGGTAAGGTTAGAGATCGGCCGGTAGCTGACAAGGGAGTCAATGTCAAGAGATTGTTTCTTGAGCAGGGGCTGCACCACCGCCTCTTTGAGGCGGCTCAGCACTCTGCTATCCCGAAGGGAAGCATCACCTCTGCCAGCACCAACGTCGCCCGGTTGGTCTTAACCAGCCAGGACGGGCAAGGGTTTAGTTCACAAAAGGTGGCCCTGACAGCCCCAAGGACATCCTCCGCATTGACAGGCAATGCCCGCTGGAACTGATCCCACGAAATCAGACAAGGCGGGGCTTCCGTAACCTCTGATTCTTCTATTGTAATAAGTGCGGCATCAAAATCGTCATGAATCCAAATTATTTTATCTACAAAGTAATCTGAAAACCTGTCACAGCGGGCACTGGAAAATTCCAGTTCCAGGCAGAGGGAGACCGGACCGACCAGCCCCTTTACCACCTGGAAAAGCTCCGCTGGACGGGACTTCGCAGACGCGATGAGAGCAGCGAGGAACCCTTTCTTTGCCGCCCTCGTGGCCACAGCATAGACTTGCAAACTGACTCTATGCTGCAATCTGTTGGCTTCATCATGAGAGCGGCACCACCGCCGCTCTAACCACTGCCATTCATGTTTCAGCAACTGCAGATCCTCAGAATATCAAGGCGGCCTGTGATGCCGATGCTGAGGGAGCGGACGCCTAGGAGCCATCCTGTTAGTGGCCTCAGCTAACAAGGTGCTCCAGAAAGCCACGAAGTCATTGGGTGAACAGTCGGCAAAATCGGAGGGTAATTCCTCTAGAGCATTCTGGAACCTCTCCAGTTCCATTAGTCTCTGGGGGCGGACCAACCTAACTGGTTCTGCACCCAACCGGGGGCTGACATGCATCGGGAGACATGTCCGCTGGAGGTAATGATCCGTCCATGACAAGGGCACTTTTGACACCTCCCCTGCTGACGGATCCCCCACTTTAAGGCCAGTGTAAAAGATCAGGAAAAGGTCAACACTCCTGGCTCAACACTCAGAACGGAGGCATCACATAACAGGTGCCCCAAGTAAAGCAGCTCTGCATGTATAGGGTAACATTTGCAAAGTGACTTCCAAAGTGAATGAAGGTTCAGTCTTGGAGCAGTAAATACCATGTCATTCTTGGGATGGAAGAGTGGAGACCTAAGCACTCGCAGCCTGAAGGATCATGGTGTTGGGTTGAATGCCCCAGGGGTTTTGTATGACCTCACACATGCACAGACATACATCATGCCTGTGGGTTGGTGGCACTGGGCATTGCAGCCACCTCAGATCACCTACCTGAGCACACGGGCAGGCGTCTCCATGACCCTCCAGATCCTGATCATCCACTGCTGTGGTTCAAAGCTGTGATAATGCTTAAGACACCATGGGGCTGCCATACAGCAAGATTAGCAGACATATGGTAGCCCAATGGTGTCTTAAACTTTACCACAGCGTTGGACCCCAGCAGTCGATGATCAGGATCTGGAGGGTCATGGAGACGTGATAGACTGTGGGTGTGCTCCTGGTTTGGGATATGGTAAATCTGAGACTTCTATGGCAAGCATGTGCTGCTGCAACACCATAACGTCTGCTCTAGTTCTAATTACACCTTCACTGTTGCATTTGTGTCTTTTGTGACTACACTGAGACACTCCTCTATGCTGTATGTATAGAATCTGCCTGCATACAGAGCTCTCCCACCCATAAGTTTAAAGGATGCAAGGTGGTCGAGGAGTGGAAGACGGGACACTCCCTTTCCCTGAGCTTGTGATGCAGGGCCAGTCTCCACCTTAATTTCATCCCGTGTTTCCCTTACCTCCTCACCCCATGCAAATCTGTTCCCTGCTGCCATTGGAATTTCTTGGATGATGGAAGTGGGCAGAACCATTGCAGGCATTTTTTGGGAGGTGGGTGGGGAGCAGTTGGTGGAATGAGGTTTTGAGAAATCGAGGGTGGATTTCAAGTGAAGAAGAGGTGACCTGAAAGAAGACAATCTTTCCACTTTGGGTAGCATCTGGGGGCCTGATTCTCTTGCTGTAGGAAAGGAGGAGCAAACTGTGTCAGTTGAATTTGTTGGCTAAGGCAGGAGAACTGGGCCCTTTATGCCTATTTGCATAGGCCTGCTGCTCAAATTTGGAAAAAAACCAAATCCTAACACTTACCATTTTTAGAATGAATGAAAGTGATTCATGATTAAAGCGATTCATTATTAAAGCAAAGTAGAGGCAGGCCCATGCAGTGACATAGAGTACATGTGCAGCAAGAAAATACCATTATTTCCCCATAGCCACATGAGGATTTTGCATGTGAATTTGCAATGGAATGCAGAAATATAAAATTCTTTATTTCCTGCTCTGAAGGCATCTGCAGACCCATCTCAGAAATCAGTGCCTAAGGAAAAGAAAGTTACATGAATTGCCAGATAAGAACCGGAGGGGAAAGCAGGCAGATATAAAGATAAACTTTGACTTGGGCGTTTGTCCACTTCCTATTGTTACTATTTAAGCATTTAATTCACACTTTCCCAAACATGCAACATAATCAGCCCCAGAATAAATTTAGTTCCTTCACACAATTTTTTTTATTCATGGTAAATTTTCTTCTCTAGTCCTTACTCCATATTGCTTTTGAAACCCACTTGGACAACAGCCTTTCAGCAAATGAAAGCCATCCATATTTCAATCCTATTCTCTCTGTCTTTGTTTCCTGCTTGCCAAAATTACCTCCTCTGTTACAGCAAGAACCAGCCATTCTCTGTCCATTAACATATTGCTTGCAGCTGTTGATATCACTCAGGGTTGTGCTTTGCACAGGATGAGGCTGGATTACTATTGAGATGGGGGGAAAACCCCCTTTGTTCCTGGATGAGGCATTGTGATTCAATAGGTGTCAGACAAAGGCCACTGACATGCAAACACTGTTTTGCAAAGTAGGTATCTGCTGTAGTATCACAGCACAGTTATTTACTGCTCAGTGGATACTCAAACAGTATTAATTCACTTCCCTTGTGATGGTGGTCAAGGGTTCTCAGCCACACCCCTCCTTCCATTTATCTGTTGTCTCTCCTGAAACCACACACACATACATATATACAAACTTACTCCCTCTCTTCCTCTCCCCCTTCCCACCCTCCTGCTGTTCCTCTCCCCCTTGCCACCCTAGATTTACCCTAGCTCAGTGAGTGTGTGGAGCTAGATGTTTACCAGTTGGGGGTCCTTCTTACGCACCCTGCCAGAACACCTTCCATGCCCCATTTGGGGGCGGGGGGCTGTTTGCCAGTTTGAGAACCGAGAATGGTGCAGACTTTGCTTCTTGGCCAATGTGCATCATGGGATATAGCTTGTATTGGTGTGAGTGAGTGGAATGAAGGCAGACCTTGCTTCAAACAAGATGTATGTGAACAACTGTATAGTTAATTTATTATCTTTCATTACAGTCTAGAGAGATAGTGGTTGCTGTGTTGGTCCCAAACGTAAGAGATGGAAACAGAGTAGTATAGGTGATATCTTTCATATTGGACCAGTTGTAGTTGGTGAGATTATGCAAGCTTTCATACCAGATGGAGCCCTTCCTCCGGCATGTCAGTTCTGACTTATTACATATCTGAGGAAAGGCCCTGTTGGCCTGAAAGTTTGCTTGAACTCAACAACCACTACAGTTGGTCTAATGTAAAAGATATCACTTGAGCTACGTTGTCTCCATCTCTTAGTTAATTGGAAGCAGAGTTGTAACTCCGACAACAAACAAGTGTTGACTCTGCAGTGACCTGCAAACTACTGTGGAGTGAAGTGTTTTCATGAATACCAAAAATAATCTTTACTGCAAATAATTTTGTTTACATCACAGATAAG
The DNA here is from genome assembly GCA_003113815.1 of Sphenodon punctatus. NCBI lineage: Eukaryota > Metazoa > Chordata > Lepidosauria > Sphenodontia > Sphenodontidae > Sphenodon > Sphenodon punctatus. The sequence goes on from QEPC01006809.1 coordinate 89,954, forward strand.
TGTTCAGGATACAAGGCCAAAGGGTGGGCAGGTTGGTGGGAGAGAACTGAGCCCCAAACCTTTTAAAACCACTTTTTACACCAGCTCCGTAGAAGCCCAAGCTTGCTTTAACTCTTTCCTCTCCTTGCTAGTCTAGGTGAGTGATTATCAGACTTTTTTTTATCTGCGCCCCCCCCCCCCCCAATCAGTGGAAACCACACACCTTGTTCTGTCTTCTATTCACCCTCCTATTACTCCCTCTCCCCTTATTCTTTGACTTTTCCTCTCCCTTATGATTTTATTTATTTAGCAATTTTTATGCCGCCCCCTCATGACCATGGCATCTTGGGGCGGCTAACAATAGCGTAAAACAATAAAATACATTAAAACCCAACATCACTTTAAAAAAATTTAACACCCCCCCCAACCCTAACACTACCCTCCAATTCCCCCAAATTCCCCACCCCACCAATCTCCCCCATTTACTCCTCCCTCCCCTCCAAAGGCCTGGGCGAACAGCCAAGTCTTGCATGCCCGTCGAAAGGCGAGCAGACCCGGGGCCAGGCAGGCTTCCTTCGGAAGGGAGTTCCACAACTGTGGCCTGACCACCGAGAACGCCCCCTCCATGGTGGCCTCCCGCCTTACACGGGAGACCTCCAGATAGGCACCCCCAGTGGATCGGAGGGTCCGTCCTGAGTCATGGAAGGGCGAGGCGGTCCCCGATATAAGAGGGGCCAAGACTGTATAGGGCTTTGTATACCAATACTAGCACCTTGAACTTGGCTCGGTACGCTATAGGCAGCCAGTGCAGAGAATGGAGCACTGGTGTAACGTACTCACGGCGACCCGTCCCCGTAAGGAGATGGGCCACCGCATTCTGCACCAGCTGCAGCCTCCAAATCAATATCAAGGGAAGCCTACTGACTACTGCTCGTTGCAGTAGTCGAGCCTCGAGGTAACGAAGGCATGGATGAGAGTGGCTAGGTCGGGTCTGGAGATGTATGGGCGCAGCCTCCG
>QEPC01006809.1:91647-101695 GCA_003113815.1 Sphenodon punctatus
TCAATAACCTTCCCCAAAAAGGTAAGGTTAGAGACAGGGCGGTAGCTGGCAAGCGCATCCACGTCTAAAGATGGCTTCTTCAGCAGGGGATGCACCACAGCCTGCTTAAGGCTGGGCGCCAACCTACCCTGCCGAAGGGACGCATTGATAACCCTCACCAGCACCGTCCCTAGCGTCTCCCTGGAGGTATTCACCAACCAGGACGGGCATGGATCGAGTTGACAACTGGTGGCCCTAACAGACCCCAGGACATCCGTCGCATTGGTTGGCATCACTTCCTGAAACTCCACCCAAGAAGATGGACCAGATGGGGCCTCCACAACCTCACGCTCCTCACTCACTGCCTTCAATCCGGTGTCGAAGTTGCTCTGGATCTGAGCAATCTTGTCTGCGAAGTAGGTGACAAATTGCTCGCAGCGGGCCTGGGACAAGTCCCCATCCAGGCGGGAGGGAGGCCGGACCACCCAGCCCCTGAACCACCTGAAATAGCTCCGCCGGCTGTGACTTCGCAGATGCTATGAGGGCAGCAAAGAATTCCTTCTTTGCTGTCCTCACAGCCTCAACATAGGACCTCAAATGGGCCCTATGGAGAAGACGGTCAGATTCAGAGTGAGTCTGACGCCAGCGTCGCTCTAGTCTCCTACCTACCTGCTTCATACCCCACACCCCCGCAGCAAACCATGGGGCCCTGCGGTGACGAAGCTGAGGCAAGGGACGTTTTGGAGCCACCCTGTCGATAGCCGCCTCCATCAAGGTGTTCCAGAACTGGACCAGCTCATCGACAGTGTCGCCGTCAGGGTCTAGGGATAACTCCCCCAGGGCCTCCTGGAACCTCTGCGGTTCCATCAGCCTCCGAGGGCGGACCAACCTAGCTGGTTCCATCCTCTTCTGGAGGTGGTGGGCCTGTAGGAGATAATGATCCATCCATGACAATGGTGTCTTTCTGACATCCCCCACTAACAGATTACCAGCCTCAAGGCCTGAACAGAAGACCAGGTTGAGGGTATGCCCCTGCCCCTCCACGTGGGTCGGGCAGTTGACAATTTGGGGCAAGTCCATGGTTGCCATGGCGACCATGAACTCCCGCTCCGCTCCTGCAAGGCCGGCATCAACATGGGCGTTGAAGTCCCCCAGGACCAAGGTCCTAGGGGAGCCCAGCGCCACCTCCGAGGCCAGTTCCGCTAGAGTGGCGAGGGATGCAGCTGGGCAGGAAGGGACCCGGTACACCAGCAGCACCCCCAGGTTACCCCCAGCCAAATCAAATACCACATGGAGGGCCTCTATTCCTGGAAGAGTGGGGAGATGTTTGCTATCTTTGGTTCTTCTCATACCCCTCCCCAGAATGCCTTCATGCCCCTTCTGGGGGGCCTGCCCCCCATTTGGGAACTATGCCACATTAACTAGAGCCAGGTGAACCTTTTATCTCAATCTGCAACCAAGTCAAACTAACCTCCTTTCCATTATAAGCCTGAAAACTGGGCCAAGTTGACTGAGCTCTGCAAACCTTTTTGGCAAATCTGAGTTTAATTTTTGAATGGATTTCCTGAGTCATGTTTTGGTTACTTGCGCAATCAATGCAAACAATTTCTCCTGTGCTTGACTTCAAATTGTTTTCAAGCCCCAAACTCAAAGTGAAACCTTGTGAATGAGTACCCAGTGCAGAATAAACAGTGTGTGGAGATCACACCATTTTGTACAGCTTAGATTTCATCCCACTCACTTGTGAAATATTTCCTATTCCCTGAGAAGGCACAAGCCATTCTCCTTAACGTCTTCCAGCCTTTTCAGACCGTTATCCTTCTTGGATTCCCCTTGCATTTATTATTTTGGTATGCTCATGGCTTTTTCCCCCCTGACAGACGCCTCCCAAGAGATTGGCTTCATATATACAAATCTATGCAACATAGAAGTTAGGGGTGGTGAAGTTAGGGGTGCACTCAAGAAGAGAATGGTCCAGATCATGGATCTGTGCCATGGATGTGTCCCCTATCCTTGTGTGCATGTCCTCATCTCTGCTCCCTTACCCTGAGATCAGTCTTTCAGTGTTTGGGAGTAGGGGTGTTTTTAAATGAGATGCTACCACGCATGGCCACCCAGAAGCAGGGTGGCCATATCTCCCCTTTAAAAGAGGACAGTTAAGGGAAAAAAAATACATGGTGCAATGCTGCATTGGTTCCAGTGCAGCCCTGCACCATGTATTTTTCATAAGCGTCCTCTTTTAAAGGGGAGGTATGGCCACCCAGTCCGGAAGCCACTCGTCTTACTGCCTGTCTGAAGGTGGAGCAGGGGAATATGCGCTCCTGTGAGCACTCACTCATGGCCACTCACTGCGCACTGCCGAGAAATCTGGAGTGCGCCAGAGGGGCAAGCCAAAAAGGTGCGTGGCAACTGGTGGCCATGCATCCCCTACCTGTCTGTATGAACTAGGGCAGCCAGCCATGCCAGCAGACCTGTCCGCCACTCATAGGCCCTGTGGGCAGGGGACATGCCCTTTGCAAGTCACAGGAACTGGCTGAGAGCACTGGGAAGCCCGAGTTCCCCAGTGCTCATGCCAGGATGTGTCAATTTCAAAGGCCAGCAGTGGTGCACTTCCCCCTCCCCCGTGGTCTATGGCAGGGGGAATGCGAGGTGACTGCTGCGGTAGCCACACTGGAAGCTGCCTATTAAAATCCCTCTCCATGCACTCCACCTGAGTGGCTGCTCCGCCAGCTGTGCCATTCAGTAGCCATGGACACTAAGGATGGGCATCCAGATTGAATTACGGATCTGGATCTCTTCTGGATTTGGATCTGAAATTTCTGGATTAGTTACGGATTTAGATTCAGATTCCATTGAAGTCAATGGGAAGCTGATCCATGCTCCCATCCATACTCCCTCCTGGGGCAATGGGTCTACCCTCCCCAACCCCATCCCCTGGGGCCCTGGAGTGTACGCCTTGGGGTGCTTGACCAAAGCTCTGCTGGCCCGGTGCCGCTCTGTGTGTGTGTGTGTGGCTCCTGGCAGGCATGTGGAACATGCACAGACCGGCTGCCCTTTTCCAAAATGGCTGCAACACTGCCCCTGCCATTTTGAAAAAGGGCTGCACATGCACAAAATGGCCCTGGTGGCCATTTTGCACACGGATGATCTGGAGCTTGGTAGCACACTGTGGTGAAGGATCCTGCTGGGAGGCCCCCCACAGCAGTGGTGGACCGGCAGAGCTTCAATGAAGCCCTCCTCTGAGGCCAGTAAGTACACTCCAGGGCCCCAGGGGGTGGGGGGAAATCTGGATCCGAAACGCCGGATCCGGATGCAGGGTATAATTCCGATTGGTTCATAATAGCCTATTCAGGGCCGTTATGGATCAATCCAAATCCAGAACACCCATCCCTAATGCAAACCTCCCCTCCCCCCTCCAAAGAAATGCCTTGCTCATTTAAAAACACTCTAGGAACTGGATTCAGCAAAATCCAGGAACTGGAAAGGAGCTATATTAAAAACTAGCTGTGGGCTGCGTTTGTCTCCTGGGATTAAGCTTTCCATCTCGGATCTATACATCTGACTTTGTACATGTCAGAGGAAGGGCCCTATGTAGCTGAAAGCTTGCATACTCTCACTGACAGAAGTTGGCCCCCTAAAGGATATTGATTGTCCAAACAACTTTGCCACAGTATCTTACATTGGCACCACTCCCTCTGTGTCTATGTTTCTCTATCCCTGTCCTGCACACTTGTGTGTATAATGTGGATATTTAGTGTTTGGCTTTAAAATAGCCTTTGAGACACTTGTAACTTGAGTTCTCTCACCAGATGTATCTTGCTACAGCGTTTATTACAGAATAAAATTCATGTTAGACTTTCCCTTAAAATTTGGCCTTGCATCATTCATTTCCAAGAATTCCTCTCTGCCTGTATACTAGACACACAGTTGGTAGGTAACAGACCCCTAAGCTGCTCTATGAGCATCTCCCACCTTGAGAGACCTGTGCCAACTCATTACATCTAATATTCTTTCTAAAAAGCAGGCTAAGCCCCACCCCACCCCACCCCTCAGAGGTAAGCCAGCTCTTTAGAAAGAATACTGGATGTAATCTTCATATACCTGTGCCAATTAGTCATTTCTGAAGCTGACTCTGTTGATATTGACAAATCAAGAAGTTAAATGGCACTATGTCATAATCAGAGATAAAAGCTGTGCCATTTACTGTAAGTACGGTGAAATTGCTGGTGTCTAGAAAGGGGAGTGATTATGAGGAAGAGAGATGTTTGTTTAATTTATTAATATTTAGCATTTTCTGTACTGCAACTCATTCTCATTTCCATTGGATTCCTAGGCATAGTCTGGGGCTATTGTTTTTCTCTACTTAGGCTGCTTTCCCACAAGCTGCTTCGGTGCCGCGGGAGCAGGCGCTGTTTGAATCTAGCACAGCTCCCGTGTTGTGGGAAAAGAGGAGACGAGGCTCTCCCGCTGGCAAGTGCGCGCAATGCTGCAAGCTTGCCAATGGGAGAACCACACTTCCTCTTTCCCCACGAGATGGGAGCTGCGCTAGATTTGAATAGCACCTGCTCCCGCGGCGCCGAAGCAGTTCGTGAGAAAGCAGCCTTATTCCCATCCCGATTCATGACTTAATTTGGTGGGTTCCCCGCCGCCCCCGTTAGGTAAAGTTTTGCATGTTTTGTGGCAAATAAAGTCATTCTGTTTGTGTGGAACAGTTGTACTGTGTGTACATCCATTGCAAATATTTACTGTGATTCCTTCCAAATGTGCTCAGGACATTTCGCATAATTAAACACATGGCCGGTTTAAGTTCTAAGCTGCTAAATATTGATTTTCCATGACCTGCCCATTTGGTACAATCATTCCTTAAAACAGAAGGGTCATGTAACAGAGGTGTTCCTCTCCCTTAAAGATACAGGGCCCCTTTTATTGTAGCTATACAGTTGTAGCTATTAGTGTTTGGTGCATTTACCTCAGCCCTGATCTAAATACAGCTATTTAGCTTACGTTGTTTGCTTGTTTGTTATTTATATACCATCAGCAATATACCTGGCACTGTACAATCATCAATTAGAGACAGGTCCCTGCCCCCAGGGGTGTACAGTCTAGGAAAGATAAGGGAGGGGAGACATGGGAGAGGGGAACATGGTGAATGTCTCCTTGTCTCTTCCTAAGTTGAGAAGCTGCAGGGGCTCATGCTTAGCTTAGTTATAGGGGAGCAGGGGACCCTGAAGGCGGACCGGTCTGTTGGCGTCGGTGGCTGCTGCCGTTCATACAGGGAGGAGATGTTTGGCTGCCGGTTGCCACACACCCTTTTTGACTTGTCCCGCTCGGTGTACACTGGATTTCTCGGCAGTGCTCTGTGAGTGACCGTGAGTGGCTCACGGGAGCGCACATCCCACACCTCTCTTTGGGCGTTTTTAAATGAGATTCTACCACGCATGGCCACCCAGAGGCCACTCCTCTGAACAGGCGCATTGCAGCTCCTGGGTAGCCATGCATAGTAGCATCTCATTTAAAAGCACCTAAAGAGAGGGAGCAAGATGTATGTATGTCTGTGGTGTGGAGCAATAAGATCCTTTAAATTTACATTTAATTCTTCCCAGGATCTGTAACCCTTTACCTGCAAACTGGAAAGAAAACCTGCCAAGCTAGGCAGGGGAAAGAGAAGGCCTCCGCTAGGACAGATCCTTTAAAAGTTTGCGTTCAGGAGTGGGAGGTGAGGTTCAAAAACGTTTGAAACCCTTTGATGTAGACTACCTCTTCTGAAACCATTGGCATTACCACAAACTCATGCCAGCATAACTGAAAGTAGAATGCTCTGCAGCAGCAACAGTGAGATAAATGTGCTTTGGGAGTTAGGTGAGGCACATGACTGAATACTTCTTGCTTCTAAGAGGGTCAAAAGCTCAACTGGTTTAAACAAGTGGATCTTTATGGATGTTGAGAGAGATATCCGCACTCACGTGTGGTGGGGGCCTAGTCCATTATATACTGTCACTGTCTGACCAGTACCAAGAAACTGATCATACAAATCTGCAAATATAACACATCTAACACTAGTTTTCACAGAATCAGAGTTCCTATATGCCAGTCCCTGTCACAAACAAAAATGAAAAGGCTAAAGCAATGAAAGCTAAGAAAAGAAGACAGAAATAAATGGATTTTTTTTCCAAGATCAGCATGTGGGGGAAAAGTTGCTTTAGAATCTTTACACGAGAGCACAAAATTCTGTGAAATCTACGCTTGTTTCACTTGTCATTTACCAGTTAATACAAAATCTATTTCCTACTGCTTTTTACTGTTTAATTTGTACTCATTTCATCTCGATAGAACTCAAGTATGATGGAGGCAACAGGATCTTATCGCTAAAAAAACACCGATATACTGCACGAGTCTTACATTCATCTTCACTGAGATTCAAGTGAGGAGCATACAACACCTGTGCAAATGGCTTCCACTCCTGTCCCAGCACAACTGCTGAAACTCTCTGGCAACATGGATGCCCAGTTAATAGCACTGTCTGCATCTTGAAGCAGTGTGATATAATGCATAGTTGTTGAGATTGAGATACAGAAAAACCTAGACTCCTTCCTTCCTCTGCCACTGATTCACTATGTGGCTCTAGGTGAATCACTTGTGTGTTGATTTTTTGATTATATTTGGACTGCTTCAGCATCCAGAAACTCAACTTGAAATGCCAGGTAAAAACTTGAATGGTGATATGCATTTCACCTTTGGGATATCTCAAACTGGACATTCAAAAACTGACATCGTGCTCCCAAAATCAGCACCCCCTTTTGAAACTTAACTTATCCTACTTGGGCCTTAACTGGCCGTTTGCTAGAGGTGGATGTGGTACTTCTATTTGTAGAGAGTTTTCAGAGTTTATAGAAAAAGTGCTCAGTATTATCACTATCTGGCTCTGCTGCTACTCTCTACTCTTACTAGATGAACAAGAAACTCCAGATGATCTTGCATGCCAAGATAAGGAAAATATCTTCTCTGCGATCAACCACCTCTCCACCAGAGCTATGGCTGGAGAAAATCTATGAATGCTGCTGCTTCCTTTTTAGGTACAAGTCCCTAGGCCAAGGGGCAACTTTATGGAAAAATACACATGGGATTAAACAGGATTGTACACTACATTACTCTGGGGAAGGAGCCAATAAATAGTGCATTGTCCTAAAACAATTCACTTGTTTTAAGAAGTGAAAATAGAAATGACCTTTATATACACAACAGGTTTAGGGGATGGTGCATAAGGGAAAAAAAACCCCTTCAATAGTGAAAATATGTCTCTCTATGCTAGTCCATGGGGAAGAGCACATGGCTTGTAATTCATTTTTCCAGATTTTAACCAAAATGTTGTAATCAATCTGTCTCCCCCCTCCCTTGTACAAGAGTCAATCCTCATTACAATAAACCTTCCTGTAATGAACCAGTTTATAACAAAAATTAACCCAGTCTGTCCAAACCCTATTATAGCAAACACCCTGGTATAATGATTTTTTTCTCTAGACTCATGAGGTTTCTTATTCTAACATGATGATGTTGTACTGTATTTTGCTGTTGCTTTGAACATGTGAGACTTTCCATTTCTACCCACTTTATTTATTTATTTATTTATTTAATTTATTAAAATGTTCTGTTTTCAGAGAAGTGCACCAAATTTTCAAAGGGAAATTCTGGAATACTTGCAGTAGTGCAGCCACGTCCATTACAACAAGCTTTCATGTAAGGAATACAGACAAAATACAATTCATGGAACAGAAGTAAAATTGTAGGTGCTTTAAATCTTTAAATGACCAGAAGGATTTTCTAATATGATCAGCAAGACAACAAAACTAAAACTCTGAAGTTTTTAGTGGCTGACTAGCTTGAATTTTTTTTTTTTTGCTCTGGAGACTCTCTCTTTCTCTGGAGAACAATCCTGTCTCTGCAACAGGTGAAACATGAATGAGCTTAAATATATTCAGGCAGAGACTATTAGAAATACTAGTCTAAAAGCTAAAACTAAACAAAGGTGCAGCAAATGCCCAGCAAACAAGACAATTTCTCTTGAAAGTACAAATTCACCCAGCAAATTTTAAAACATAAAAGAGCCAGAGCTTTTCCTACCTGCAGTTTGTGCGCTGTTCAGGAAGTAAAGTTCTTTTCTGATTACAATCTCCCATGGCTTAAGCCTGGCTTCTGCATTTGAATGTTAAATATGTAAGAATGCCTTGTTTAGCCGGAGAGTTTGCATGACCTCTTAATGAGAGACTGTAGGTAGTGTCATTGGGTATTACGGTGTCATGTGACTGGAGATGAAAATAAAGTCCTTTAAAGTTTGCATTTAATTCTTCCCAGGATCTGTAACCCTTTACCTAGAAGCTGGGATGAAAACCTGCCAAGCTAAGCAGGGGAAAGGGGAAAAAAGCCAAATGATCTCTCTCCTAGGGAACCAAATGATCTCCCTCCTAGGGAATGGGAACTTGTGATGTGTATATAAAGTAGTCCCAGTAAGTTTTTATGTCCGCAGATGATTAATGCATTTCATGCTTTCTTTATATGATTCCTCTTAGTCACAAACTGACCTGACTAGGCTTGGCACAGTCTCCCTGTTTGATGAAGTATTTTATTGGTATCTAGCAGTAAATTGCAATCCCTGCCTTGGGTGGAGGGGGTTGTTCAGGAGAGCCCTGAGTTTGTGTGCGTTCAGGAAAGACATCAGCATTGTCCACAAAGCGCTTATTGCCCTTCCTGGAATGACTGCCCTTGGGTATGGCATTCCCAATACGTAAAGCCAGCACCCGCCTGCCCCACTGCCATTTAGGGTGTTTTTAAATGAGACACATCCACACATGCCCCCCGCCCCCCACTGTCCATGTGTCCAGCTGTTCATGTGACGGCGGCGCATGGGGGCGGTGCGCTCCTGTGACCCACGCAGCGGCCACTCATGGCCATGCACCGGCTAGGGTTACCATACCTCCTCTTTAAAAGAGGATGCTTATGAAAAATACATACTGCAGAGCTGTAGTGGTTGCAGTGCAGGGTTGCATTGATTCATTCCAGTGTAGCCCTGCAACATGTATTTTTCATAAGTGTCCTCTTTTTAAACGGGAGGTATGGTAACCCTACTGTGGTGCATGGTGCACTCTTGAAGAATTCGGAGTGCCCCGTGCGGGCCAGCTTGGCTGCTTCCGTGGATGGGGCAGCCATTCTGGGAGCTGCTCATTTGAAGAGCTCCCCACACATGTTGTGTGCATGGTTGCCCTACAGCCACCCCACGCAGCGACCACGGACCCCCTTCCCTAAATGAGCACCCCCTGCCGCTGTGCTCATTTAAAAACACCCTTAGATGGAGTGCCCAGGTGTAAGGAGGATGTTTTAGGGGATGCTTGGCCAGGTTTTCCCCGTATACACCCTCTGTGCTTTAAAACATTAAAGAATGAGTGTTATTGAAAATTGTAAAACTGAGACTTGGAAAGAACTTGCTGTAACAAAGCCTCACACCAAGTCTGGTTTCTTCTTCTTAATTATTATTATTATTTATTTATTATGAGCATTTATATAGCAACAGCAATGTAGCTGGTGCTTTACAAAGAATAAGATAGACACGGTCCCTGTCCGAGAGCTTACAATCTAAAGACAAGGGGAGGGGAGACAGGGAAGGGGGAACAGAGTGAGAGACAAGGGGTGATTTCAGACGTTACGGGCGCCCGGTTCACCACAGTGGATTCCTGGTGGGGGTGAACCGAACAACCACCCCCCGGGGTCAATAAAAGCCCCGAACAGACGTGACGGGACCGGAACCACGGCAGGGAATCGGGCCACCAGACCATGGGCCGGGGCAGCGCAACAGACATGATGCCGATTCCCAGCCATGGTCAGAACACCCACAAGCCACCGGGCAGGGGCGGGACACACATGGCCGCCTGCGGGCAAACGAAGCCAAAAGGCACAAAAGGGAACGCCCACACAAGGGAAACGGGAAGGGAGGTGGGAGAGGGAGAAGAGCCGGCCAGGTACCACACACAACAGGCACACAGACAGCGGGGGCACAGGGGAACACACAGCACAAGCACAC
>QEPC01006809.1:101942-122490 GCA_003113815.1 Sphenodon punctatus
AGGGGGGGAAAAGGGCACAGGGGCAGGGCAGGACACAGGCAACAGCAACCACAACCCCCACAGCAGAACTGTCGGCATGGGCACCCCCACAGCAACACAGACAGTCCTGGAATGGGGGGCCCCAGGAGCTTGTGACCAAGGCACAGCGGGAACCTGCATGGCACAGCGAGTGGGCTGGGAATGGTCCTGGAGGCACACGCAGACCCAATATCCTGGCGAGGCGCTGATGGAGGGCAGGCAGGAGAGCCGGTGCAGCGCAGCAGGTCCAAGGATGAGAACACACCCCCAGAGAAGGCCGGGAGGGGCAGTCCGGGGGCCCCAGAATCCCGAGGTCACACAAGCACCCGGGGCGGGGTCCGGAGGAGGCCCAGAGCCACAGGCAGGGGCAGCAGCACCCAGGGAAGCAAGCAGCACAGCAGAGACATCAGGGAGAGATCAGCCAGCAGAACCCGGACCCCGGGCAGGGGCGGGAGCCCACACGGTGGCAGGCAACCGGGGGGGCCAGGAGGCATACTGAGACTCAGCCAGCTGCTGGGGGCCATGACGGGGTGTCCTGCCCGATGAACCAGGTGGGGCCAATGGATCATGCCCCGGCGGTACCCCAAGAAGGACATGTGGTGCACGATCAGGTAGTAGGCCTCGAAGGGATCCTGCATGGACAGCCCCAGCTGCACATCTGAATGGGACCACACACCCTTCAGCGCCGACAGCTCTGCCGCGGTAGGCTCAGACACAGAAGTCAGCAGCAGGGGGCCACAGAAGCTGTCCCAGCTCAACAGCCGGTGATACACTGCCCCACGGGAGTGCTGGTACCCACGGGCCCCGTGAACACAGCCAAAGTAGGACACGGCCAAGGCAGGGCCCCCCTCCTCAAGGCAGATCGTCTAGATGGCCAGGCTGCACACAGTGCAGACATGGTCTCAGCCACGGACCAGGCCGCATGAGAGCACCTCATCTCCGGGATGCGCCCATCGGGGAAGGGAACCAGCCCCAGCGTCTCCGCATGCAGATGGCAATCCCGAGCGCTCGCCTCATAGCTGAAGTAGCGAAGGCCAGAACTCAGGCTCGCATAAGCATAAGGTCCAGCTATGGGGGGCCCCATGGGGCCAGGAAGCGGGAGCCCAGTGGAAGCACAACCAGCCATAGGCAAGCTAGACAGGGAGAATAACACCATGGACGGGGGCACACATCCCCTCTAAGGTCGGGGGAGGGGGGCCGAGGGGTCCCAAGGACAAGCCAGGCGGACAGGGACTGCAGCATTGTATAGCAACAGAGCGAGGCGTGGGGTGCAGACCCGAAACAGCTGCAGGAAACAAGCGCCCAGACAGGACCGCTAATCAGGCCGGCAAGGACACGATATTGCAAACAGGGATGGGGGGAGGGGGGGCGGGCGGGCTGGCTGATGGCAGAAGGCATAAGGCATGCAGCCGTGCACAGAATGCACAGCCGCGTGCACCTGTGTGAGCTCTAGGCCCCAAGGCAGGACAGCAGGTGCATCCAACAGCACGTCCATGGACACCAGCTTTGCGGTGAGCGGCCCGGGCAGCTGGGGGCGGGGTCCCGGGCCACCCAGGCCATCACTGGGCCTGCATAACCCAACCCCCGGGGCCACCACCACCATGGAGCGGGACAGGGCAGCCGCCTACTGGATGCACCTCACGCTTGCAGCCAAGTGGTACCATGACCACACCGAGCAGCTGTGCCTCCTTACCACGGAGTTGCAACTGGGCGCCCGCCTGCAGGTTTCCCTGGCTTGCAGAGCTGCACGCGCCCGCAGGGTCCACCATGGGCGCAGGAGAGCCCTTGCCTGACTCAGGGCACTGAGGGTGTCCGGGGCAGACCAGCAGGCCTTGAGCCGGGGCCGAACCCGGCCTACGGCAATCCGCGAGGCAGCCAGGCGCCTCCAATGGGGCAGGGAGACCATGCGCTGGGCAGCCCTGCTCGCTATGCCCATTGACAGGCGGATATGGGTCACGGAGCGGGCACAGGGTTGGTAGGCTAGGGCGCTGGCCCAGTGGGACGAGACAGCCTGGAGGGCCCACTTTAGGATGGACAAGCTCACCTTGCTCCGGCTTGCCGAGCTCCGTACGCCCTGGCTTGAGTGCCAGCACACCCCCATGAGGACCCCCATCCCCATGGTCCAGCGGGTGACTATAGGGGTCTGGGCCCTAGCAATGCCCGACTCCTGACGGTCTGTCTCCCAGCACTTCGGGGTTGGCCTGAGCACCGTTGCCTGTATCCTCGGGGATGTGTGCAAGGCTGTGGAGGGCGTGCTCCTGGACAGAACGATCCAGCTGGTGGATCAGGGGGCCGTGATGTCAGGATTCGCAGCAGGAGGCTTCCCCAGCTGCATGGGTGCTGTGGACGGCACCCACATCGAGATCCTCCGCCCCTCCACAAGGGAGACCGCAGAGTATGTCAACAGGCACGGGTATCACTCCCTGCAGCTGCAGGTGGTTGTGGATTACTGGGGCCGGTTCATAGACATCTTCATGGGCAACTCCGGCCGCAGTCACGACGTCCGGATCATGACCATCTCCCCCTTCTATGCCTGGATGTTCCAGGGAGACTTTGCTGACATGGGGATGATCTGGATCGAGGGGGTACCAATGCCCCCCTGTATCCTGGGCGGCCCTGCCTATCCCCTCACCCGGTGGCTAATGAAGGAGTACCCTGTCGCACGCAACCCTGTGGAGGTGCTATACAATGTCTGCCTGTGCTCCAGCAGAACCGTGGTTGAGCGAGCCTTCGGGGCCCTCGAGCAGTGCTGGAGGAGCCTCGCTGGCCGGCTGGACTACACTGTGGAGACCTCAGCCCTGGTGATCGGTGCCTGCTGTGTGCTGCACAACGTGTGCGAGACCGAGGGGGCAGCCCTGGAATATCCTGAGCCCACCCGGCCCGGTGCCCCTATACGTGAACACCGAGAACCCCAGGGAGTACTGTTATGCCAAGCACATCCGGGACGCCCTGGTGAGGCATATCAGCCGGGAAGCCGAAGTGTGAGGCCTACAACAACCCGGCCCAGGCCCAGCCCCTACATGGGAGCTGGTCCGATACCCCACCACACCACCCCTGTCGCCCAGTAATGGGTATGGGAGGCCATATAGTGCAAGCAACATTTATTTCACTCGCTTGTACATGTGAACCCGACCCCTCTTCCTCCACCCCAGCCAGACCCCGTCCCCTATAGTGACCCCCACCTAACAGTGCCCTCCCCCTTCCACCCCATCCCCTACGTTTCCTGGGTCGCCCCCTTGCACGTCCAGCAGCCACTACTGAGCTCTGTGAGCTCTCCTCCCCCCTCGCTGTCCATGTCCCCAGCAGTGTCCTGGGATGCCTCCTGGGCCGGCGGGGGGGCCGGCGGCTGGGGGGAGGGGGGGCCGGGGACCCGGGCGGCCCCCCTGAGCGTCTGCACACTCCAGAGGGTAGGGGGGACCGGGAGGCAGATGCGCGGCCCCTGGGGGCGTGGGAGTGGCTGGGTCAGTTGGGGAGGGAGTAGGGGTGCAGAGGGGCCCAGCCCGGGGCAGGCAGGGTGCCTGGAGGGGCGGCTGCCATCACATAGGCACACATGGTGCCTGCATGCAGGAGCAAGGAGTGGCTGTTGGGGTTGCCCTGTAGGGTACAGGTAGGTGAGTCGTCAGTCACCCTGGGATGGGCCCGGGCCTCCGTGGCCCCCCAGGCATGTCGCCCGGCCCCTTCCCGCCCCCCCTCCCCGGCCCCTCCCACCGCCTCCGAGTGGCCTGGGACCCCCTCCCGGTGCCCCTGTGGGCCCTCCCAACCGTAGCACGTGCCTCACCTGGTTCCTCTGCATGCTGCCCGGGGTCCTCGGCGCCGGCCTGCTCACCCGCCTGGGTCTGGTGCCAGGGTGTTCCATGCCTTGTGGTTGAGGAGGGGGGGGGGGTTGTTGGTGTAGGGGCATGCAGGTGCCCGGGTGGGTCCCGAGCCCCCTTCCGGCCTTGCTTGTGGGGACTGGCCCCGGCCCGTTCATCCCCCCCTTGGTCCCTGCCCCCAAGGGCCCGGTCCCTCTCCCCTCCTGGTTGCCCACTTACCCTCACTGTTGGTCTCGGACCCCTCCGAGGCCGGCCCCTCCGTGTGGCAATGCTCCCCCTGGGACCACTGGCTGAGAGTGATGAGGGTGCCAGCCTCGCACTCTGCCTGTCTGGCTTGGGGGTGGCTGATCTCTGGGCTGCTGTCCGGGTGGGGGCTGCAGGTGCCAGAGGTCCCAGGGCATTCCTCCTGGGGGTCCGGGGCCCTGGAGCTTATGTCTACCAGGGGGGTGGCGAGGGGAGGGGGTACCTAGGCCCGTTCCCTGCCCTGGACCACTGCACTCCACACGAGCCGTGGGGTGACTATTGATCCCTTCATGTGCAGGATGCGATCCAGGGCATCGTAGAAGGGGGCGATCCGGGCTCCGTGTCTGGACTGCCTATTGTTGTCCCTTATGGCCTTGTACCCCCTCTTCAGCTTCTTGGCCTTGGAGCGCCACTGTGCCACAGTGCAATGGTGCCCTGCCGCCCCCATGTCCTGCACTATGTCCTGCTAGATGTGCTCGTTCCGCTGGTTGAGCGTGAGCTCCAACTGGTACTCCAGGGTCCCCAGATCCGTATGAAGTCCTGGGTCTCCTGCAGCCCCCACTGGCCCCTTCTGTGGTAGGGCCTCCTCCCTCATCTCCCCTGTGGGTCCTCCTCTGCCTCCTCCTCCTCCACTGCCTCCTCCTCCGCCTGGGCTGGGCCGGTGTCCTCCGGGGGCTCGTCCACCCAGGCCTGTTTCTGCGTCTGTGGGATGCAGGGGAGGGGGGGGGGTTATGGTCGGGTGCAGTTCTGGCCCCTTTCGTGGGCCACCCCATTTCCCCCCCTCCCTGCTGGGTGCCCGGGCAGGCCCCCTTCCCCCTTCTGGGTGCCCCTGTGCCCCCTGTTCCCCTCCCCTTGGTTCCACTTACCCTTTTCCAGGGTGCCTCCTTCCCCAGTCCAGCTGCTGTCCCTGGGGCGTCCTGTCCCAGCTGCTGCAGGTGTTGTCCCTCCATCCTCAGCACGACCCCCGCCTCACCCTGTTCCCCTGCGCTCCCTCCACCGCTGCCCTTGCCTCCTCCTTCTCCACCCTCGCTCTCTCCCCCACTGCTCTCTTCTGCCTCCCTCGCTCCATCCCACCACGCTTCCCTGCTGCAGATTTCCCTTTAAATCTCCCACCGTTGCCTGTGTTGTTGCTGGTTGCCTGGCAGCGACGCTGCGTGCTTTGTCACCGGCTGGGAATCATTTTCTTTGATTTCGGCCGGTGATTGCTGTCCAGACATTACTTTTTGTTGTTTCCCGGTGGGCATCTCTTTGACCACACTTTCGGAGAATGTCCCACGGGGAGCCCCGGAAGCATGGTTGGAATTGACCCCATGTGGGTATTGACCGTGGTGAACATCTGGCGGCCGCCGAACAGATGTTCAGGGCGCTTTGGCCCTGCCGTGGGATTGACCGTGGTTCACTGTGGTTGAGCGTGATCTCATAACGTCTGAAAATACCCAAGAGATGCAACATTCATGAGGATGCGAGAGCTCAGGTACACGTTCTTGGCTTGATTGCAGTAAGTTGGGAGTTTACAAATAGAAGGTGGGGGATAATCCTGGGTGGGAATGGTTAGCAGGAGTTAGGAAGGGCGGAGTGGAAGAGGTGGGTTTTGAGGAGGGACTTGAAGGTGTGGAGGGTGGGGGCCAGGCGGATGAGGGCAGGGAGGGAGTTCCAGGCATGTGGGGCAGTGAGGGAGAAAGGACGAAGGCAGTTGGGGGAGCAGGGGGGTGAGGGAGGGGATAGAGGAAGAACGGAGTGCTCGAGCATGGGTTTGGAGGGAGATCAGGGCAGAGAGGTGGGGGGAGCGAGGTTGTGAAGGGCTTTGTAGGTGAATACAAGGAGCTTGTGCAGAATGCGCTCAGGAAGAGGGAGCCAGTGGAGAGGGGAGAGGAGAGGCTGCATGTGGTCAAAGTGATGGGCTAGGTGGATGATCCTGGCAGCAGAGCTTTGAACAGAGATAAGGGAAGAAAGGTGAGAGTGGGGAAGGCCAGTGAGGAGGAGGTTACAATAGTCGAGGTGTAAGATGACTAGGGCGTGGATGAGAGTTTTGGCAGAGGAGACAGACAGAAAAGGGCAGATCTTGGCAATGTTGTGGAGGGAGAAGCGGCAGGATTTGGCAATGGAGTCAATATAGGGTTTGAAGGTAAGGTGCGAGTCGAAAATGAAGCCCAAACTGCGGGCTTGGGGGACAGGGAGGATGGAGACCCCGTCAGTGGCAGTTGACAGGAAGGATTGGGAGGGAAGATCAGGAGTTCAGTTTTCGCCATGTTCAGTTTGAATTGGCGTTGAGACATCCAGGCGGAGAGACAGTTGGTGAGACGAACTTGAACAGAGGGGGAGAGGGAAGGAGTGGAGAGAGAGAGTTTAGTGTCATCAGCGCATAGGTGGTATTGGAAACCATGGGAGGCAATGAGTTTGCCTAGGGATTGGGTGTAAATAAAGAAGAGGAGGAAGTCAAGGACAGAGCCTTCAGGAACCCCGACCGAGAGGGGTAGGGAGGGGGAGGAGTTAGGAAGAGATACATTGAAGGAGCAGTCAGAGAGGTAGGAGGAGAACCAGTCGAGGACAGAGTCCTGGAATCTAAGGGAGTGGAGTGATTGAAGCAGGAGGGAGTGGTCAACAGTGTTGAAGGCAGCAGAGTGGAGGGGGTTTCAGTGGAGTGAAGGGGGTTGAAGCCAGATTGGAGGGGGTCAAGGGAGGAGTTGGCGGAGAGGAGGTCGAGGCAATGGGAGTAAACAACCTGTTCAAGGAGCTTGGAGGCAAAAGGGAGGAACGAGACAGGACGGTAATTAGAGGGTTCAGAGGGATCCAAAGTGGACTTTTTGAGGATGGGGGAGACAGTGGCATGTTTAAAGGCAGAGGGGAAGGAGCCAGTAGAGAGGGAGAGGTTGATGATGTGCAGGAGGGGAGGGGTAATGGTAAAGGCAGTGGAGGTCAGGAGGCGGGACGGAATGGGGTCCAGGGGGCAAGTGGAGGGCTTGGAGGAGGAGATCAGGGAGGAGATTTCCTCAAGAGAGGTGCGAGGGAAGGAGGACAGGAGAGAGGTTGGGGGAGGAGGGAGTGGGGGAGTAGTAGATGGAGAGAACTTGTAAGCAATTTCCAGGAGGATCTTGTCAGTCTTAGAGGTGAAAAAGAGAGAAAGATCCTGAGTGAAGAGGGAGGAGGAAGACAGGGGGGTTTGAGAAGGGAGTCAAAGGTGGAAAAGAGGAGGCGAAGGTTCCAGGAGCAGGACTCAATGTGTGAGGCATAGTACTGCTGTCTAGCGAAGGAGATAGCAGAGTTGAGCGATGAGAGGCAGAATTTGAAGTGGAGGAAGTCAGCGCAGTAGTGGGATTTGCGCCAGAGGCGTTCCGCAGCCCGTGTGCAGGAGCGGAGATGGTGAATGGTGGGGGTGAGCCAAGGGTGAGGGTTACAGGAGCGAGCTGGGCGGGAGGAGAAGGGGGCAAGGAAGTCAAGGGTGGAGGCGAGAGAGGAGTTGAAGGTGGAAATGGTAGAATCGGGGGAGGAGGAGGAGAAGACTGAGGGGAGAAGAGAGGGAGGAGACAAAGTCCTGGGACACAATGGCCTGCAGATTGCAGAAAGGATGGGGAGGAGGAGGAGGAGGGGGAGCAGTGGGAGATGTTGAAGGAGGCAAGGAAATGGTCAGATATGGGAAGGGGCTCGAAAGAGAGATCGGAGACAGAACAGTTCCTAGAGAACACGAGATCAAGAGAGTGACCATCAGTGTGGGTGGGGGAGCTAGTCCAGAGGTGGAGATTAAAGGAGGAGGCTAGGGAGAGGAAGCGGGTGATACCAGGCTGAGAGGGTGCATCAACATGAATGCTGAAGTTGCCAAGGATGAGTGTAGGGATGTCATCGGAGAGGAATAAGGTGAGCCAGGACTCGAACTCAGAGAGAAAGGAGGAGAGGGAGCTGGGGGGGGGAGCGGTAGATAACAGCAACATGGAGGTGGAGTAGAGGCGGATGGAGTGAGCCCCAAGGAGGGGAAGGAGAGAGAGTGGGGAGTGGTTGAAACTGGCAGGAAGAGGTGAGGAGGCCCGAGCAACCACCCCGGCCTTCAGTGAGGGACTGGTGGGAGAAGGAGAGACCTCCGTAGGAGAGGTTTGCAGGGGTGACAGAGTCAGTGGGGGAGATCCAGGTTTCAGTAAGGGCGAGAAGGTGAAGGGAGCGAGAGAAGAAAAGATCATGGATATAGGGGGCTTTATTAGCAGAGGAGCGAGAGTTCCAGAGGGAGCAGGAGAACAGGAGTTGATCAGGAGGAATGGGGTAAGATTGGGGGGGGTGTGAGAGAGAAGGACAGGCATCTTAGTGGGTCAGTGACGGGGGGGGGAGGGATGGGTCTCGTAGTTGTGATGATGGCCGCCTCCACCGCCTGCGTCCACTAACGGTCTGCCAATGGCTCTTCGACCTTTGGCGGCACCCTTCGGCCGCTGCCCTCTGGGCAGTCCCTTGCGGAAGGCCCGGTACCCATGGTGGGGGAGGGGAGAAGCAGTCATCCACTGATCAGCAGTTGCTTCAGCCCAAACCCTGCAGCCCTGCTCATAACCCTGGGTCCAAAACTTCTCCTAACCCGGTTTGGGAAATATTCTACAATGATTATATATATTTTTGGTGTGTTGTGTTTTGTGTGTGTGTAGGGATAATAAATACAGGGAACCAGTGCTTCACTTGTGCTAGGGCTCAAGCCTATCCCAGAAGGCAAAGGCAAAGCTAGCTTGGAATGGCCCTGGTGCAGAAGATGGAACAGCCCCCCCACCCCCCTCTCCAGCAGCAGGGGCATAGCTGAAACAGGAAGTGTGGGCCACCTGGCCTGCTCTTATTATAGCTCCACCCTTGCCAGAAGCCCTGCCTCTAGACCCCAAATGAAAAGGGCAGAGTATTCAGAGAAGCTGCCTTCCCAGCCCGACTCTACCAGTGAAAACACTACCTGGGTGCTAACAAACAGCGTGATAGCCATCCATTAATGGATGTCTATTGGGCCATTTATTAGGTGGCGGACGACGTCAAGATGAAGGACACCATTCAGGTTAAGGCACGGACACGTGCTGGCCTCCAGGCCAACACACATGTGCTGTCTATTGGTGGGGGGCGGGTTTCCTTTCCTGCTCCATTTAGGTTCCTGCTCTTCTCCTTCCTGCTGGGGAAGGAGAGGAGTGAGGACCGCAACCAGCGTGTGGAGGCTCGGCACACTAGCCCCACTGGTTACCTTCCTGGTCTTGGAAGAAGCCCACCCAGCTGGGTTGGCGGCTGGCACGCCAAGCCTCCTCCCTGCTGGTCAGCGAAGCAGCCAGGTGGCAGGAAGGCAGCTTATTGGTCCCCTTCCCACTCGGCTCCTTCCTCGAGAGCCGAGCTGAGAGGGGGCCATACGGAGATAGCCCAGTGCGCGGACTGTCAGTGTCCTGGGATGCTCACCTGTTGGGTGTTGGCAGCCTCAGGATGTGGGTGAATGTCCCAGGATGCTTGTGGTCCACACATGAGGCTATCGTGCCCTGTATTAACAACTGCTGTCAGACAGCCGATGAGCGGCAGCAGCAGCACCCCTTTGTCCATCCATAGCAGCCCCAGCCCTTTTGGGAAGAGGCTGAAGCGGAGGCTGGTGCTTCTGTGATAGGTGGGCCAGCAGCTGTTTGGGGGGGGGGGGGGGGCGCGGCGGGGGGGGGGGGGGGGGGGGGGGGCTATGCCACCAAAAGCTGGTGGATGGTAGTAGCACTAACAGTCCCTAATCTTGACCCCACTAAATTTTATCCAGCCATAGATGGGACATTGCTGAGCTGCAGCAACAACAGGATCTAGACAGAAGTTCATGAAAACACATGCTGGGGCTGAGCCCTGGCACAAATTAAGCCGTGCTGGGTACAGATCGAAGGTACTGGTAGGCAGACAGCTGCTGTGCATTTAGGGGCATGGGTAGGTTGGTTTGAGCTCTAGTACAGAAGATGCAATAATCCCCCCTCCATCTCAGGCTCGTGGGCCTCAGTGTAGCTGCTTTACCTGTTCCTATGATAGCTACGCCCTTGCATGCACTACAACACAGTTGGGAGCTGCGAGGTTATCCTCAGCTCTGGAAACACACGCACTACCGGCTTCACCAAGAAGCCTCTATTTTTGGCAGTCCTCGTCCTTGCTGAGGGAAAGGAAAGGCTATCTTGCTAAGGCATGAGGCTAAGCTTTGTTTCTTTTACTCACGCAGGGAATACTGTCAGTGCTAGTGGAAATAATCACAACAAACAGCCTGAACAGAATTTGATTTGGGATGATCTGCTCCCTATTCATACTGGCAAGTTGGCTGATTTGAGACCATCAGACAGGTCTCGGAGATAAAAAGCTTGTGTGTAAATAAAGCAATTGCGCCACCTAGCCTCCATTTTTCACTCTTGCTATTCCTGCAGCTGTGTATTGAAGGCAAGATATGAACAAACAAGTAGTGAAAGATGTTATTTAAAGCCCAAACTTCCAAAACTATATTAGCACCTATTTGGATTTTTTCCCTATTGTCAGTTTTTTTTTTGCATGGATGAAAATAGGCTTTTAGTGCCAAAATATGACCTGTGTGTAAAATGGATCCTCAAAATAGGGCTTAAATTCCACTGCAGTTGCACTCATTTCAACCTGATGAAATCTAGGTCTCTCTCTCTCAAAAATACACCTCATCTCTTTACATAGTTTTATCTTTATTCATACAAACAATGCATACACAAGACTGTATATTGTTTGAAGACTGGAATAAATTTCTAATTTAAACAACTCTGTAACAAAATTTAACTAAATTTAACATTTATGAAAATATAAATCTCTGATTGGGTCATTTCTCCCAACAATACAAAGTTTACATAAAAACATTCAATATGATCTATTAGTTGCAAACAAGTTAGGAAAATTCATTCAAGTCACTTGATAGACTATATTGGCTTTTACATAGAACATTCACACACTACATCAAACCCTACCTTGGCATTCATTTCTTGGAAATTTAGTGGCATAGGGTCCTAACTTAAAAAATATATAATTAAATAATAATAATTTTTTTAAAAAGAAAAAAATTGTTTAATTTAAATCCTTTGAAAAGATTTGCAAGGGACATGCCATGTTTAAAAGATAAGTAAGGGCAAAAAAGTCTCGCTCTTTCAATGGATATAGTTATTAGCTTTAAGTAGCTGAAACGGTTTTGAAAAATAGTGGACAGTATTTCATAATTTCTTCTTTGAAACTAATAAAACTGTATAAAAGACTCATACCGGTCCTAAAAGAGCAAGCAGAACATAAAATAGAAGCATAGGTACAGTATGCAGAAGTAAGAAATTTGTTACAAATTGGAACAGTAAAGAAGCTTTGGACAGCCGTTAGGTTTGATGGAATATTTCATCACATATGCAGGCATATTCTTAGTCCCAGAGTATTTGGTCATCTGATCTGTGATTAACACAGTAAGCAATAGGAATGATAGTAAGGCAAATGTTATCAAGATTAATACATGGCATGTCTGAAAGCTTTCTATG
Source organism: Sphenodon punctatus (assembly GCA_003113815.1). Classification (NCBI taxonomy): domain Eukaryota; kingdom Metazoa; phylum Chordata; class Lepidosauria; order Sphenodontia; family Sphenodontidae; genus Sphenodon; species Sphenodon punctatus. Next base: position 113,494 of record QEPC01006809.1, read on the forward strand.
AAAATACGGCAGGGACTTGGATAGTTCCGACTTTCATACGAAAGAGTAATGGTAACCTTTTAACACAAAGAGAGAAGTGAACAGGTATTTGTTGATCTGTTAATGCCCTTTCTCTTTGAAAGAAGTATTAATTATACCAAGTACTAATATACACTGTGAGACAGAAAAACAGCACAGTTTCAGTGTTAAACTTCTTTTATGACCTAGGGTAATAAGTAATTTTTTTCATTTGTATCATTATATTGAAACCAGATATTTCTGCATGCAGTTTTTGCAATGATTAGTTCTTCCTTTTAGATGAAGGCTGATTTACTACCACACATGTAGATTTTTGTTGTTGATTAGCTACCAACACCCTTTCAACCCCAACATTAATTCCAGTTAAAAAAATAATAATCCCACTACCAGCTGCTACTTTAAATGCAGATGGAATGCATCAAGTGTTCCAGGTTGGCAGGTGACATCTTGTCATTGCACCACAGAGCAGATAAACTCATTTTTGCAAGTATGTATAAATTCAGGGTAGCAGGAGACTGAGATATACCCCAACCTTGATTATAAAAGAGTGGTTTGTCTCCAATGTGAATGGAGCTTCATCTTGGATTAAAACCCTCCTAACCCCAAATAATATTTTTAAACTTCTCTAGTGGTATAACAATTGTAATAGTATTGCTAGAAACTTTCAGTCAAGGCCGTGGAGAAAGCCTTGAACTAAACCTTGTATTGTAAAATTTTAAAAATCCTGCATCTCACTGATTGAATATTTGTTTCACATTTTATGCCCCCCACCTCCCACATCTCAGTTTTGTTTTGTTACATAACACAAGAACACAGGTTGAGAAAAACAGCATTTTTGCCCTCTGTTGTTCTCAGTTTTCAAAGAAATGCACTAAAAACTGGAGACAAGTTTATGCAAATGTATTGTGTATGTAGGTAAACTAGTCCACGTTTAATTATCAGCAGCAAAACCGTGCCCTCTGCAATCGATAGCAGAGCACACTTTGTCGTAGCAATAGTTGTGTTTTTTGGTTGGTGTTGCTTCACCTGCCTCAGGATCTGTCACTGTGATGGGGCTATCTCTTGTGAACACCTCCGTAGACTCTCTCCAGATGCAGTCTGCTGTCCCCTTGAAGCTATAATTGTGACACTTTGGCCTAATCACTTGTGTTGTGTTGCTGAAGATTTGACGGCTATTTGAAGTAGCAATTTTAATTTTCAGTGCTGCATCTACCCGATCCACTACAGTGTAAGTGCCTATGCTTCCGTCATCAAAGCCCACAATGATATTCAGATGCCTCTGCGAGAGAGCGAGAAAAGTTGGAGTTTTGTAAAGGGAGCAAGCACCAATGTTTTTACCATCAGCCAGTCTCATTACAATTAAGCTAGAGAGGGCGGTATCATCATCATCTTCGCCGTTGCGGAAACAAATGTACACAAGGTAGCGACCATCACGAGACAACTTCTGCCGCCAGATAATGCCAGAGGCATGAACCACACGCAGTTTGCCACTGTGTAAATCAAGCACATTAATATTCTCGTCACCACATGATATAATACCTAACTTGCCATTGGGGGATATTTCGAAGTCGTCTAGATTTTTTAAAAAGTTGTTAGGCAGCTGTACACGTCTGCAGATTACTTCTTCTGTGAGACTCCAGATGTAAACCGTTTCAGTAGAGGTTATAAACACTACAATTTCTGGGCAATCGGGGATAAGTTTAATATTAACTATGGTTGCTCCATCATCGCAGCAATACTTCTTAGTTATACTTCCTGTCCATAGACTTACTGCCAACACTTTATTCTTTGTCATACCAACTACAAAAGTGTTAGCAGTGGTTATAAATGCATTCTGTAAGGCAACTAGAATATTGCAAACTCTGTGTCCCGTGGCAAGTCTCCAAACTCTTGATGCATTTTGTTCACAAAGTGAGACGACAAACTGGTCGTTGTGTGTAATCATCAACTGAGATATCTTCTGTCCATTAATGCGGAAGATATTCTCACCAGAAACAGTGTGCCATACATACTGACTACTCTTGTCATCCGATGTAACCATCAACTCTCCAGAAGAGGTCAGCACACAGTTTTCAACAACCCCTTCATGCTTAAATACAGCTTCAATGAATCCAGTGCCAAAATTCCACTTGTGCACAGATTCAGATCCGTCAAGTGTGTAAATTATCTCACCTCTGCCAGGCAGCACCAGACTTTGGATGGGTTTGCCAGTTTTGTCAATGTTGGACATAGCAGTTATGATATCTATATCCCAGATAGAAAGGACACCACTGGTAGATAAGGATAGCAGCATGTTATGGTGGTTTGATTTAATTAATCTGACTATGGTTCCTGAGATTTCCTGTAAGCTTGCCATACACTGTCCTGTGTCTCGCCTCCAAACAAAGATGGCTGAGGTATTTTCCATAGAAGCAATTATGCAGTCGCCATTCTTGGATAGCACTGCAGATACAAAACGCTCATTGTGTTTTGCTCTAAACTTTTCAGCTACTTTCCACACAGCTTTGTCTAGGAGTTCTATACGGAGTGCCTTACAAATTAAAATTGCACTTTGGTCTTCAGAAAGTTCAATACTGACCACTTCGCTGCCTTCTTTTCTGCAATCAAAGTCATCTGTTAGTTGGGGATTAGTGATTTCCTCAGTGTTCCAGACTGAAAGGCCACCCTCATTGTCTACCATCACCATTTCTTGAGCTGTGTCTAGAACGAGAAGAAACTTCACGAACCCACCTGAAAATTCAGACGTGACGGTGGACAGCTTCTCTCCACTGCCCAAATGAAAGATAGTGGTGGTGTTTAAGTACTGTCCGCAGAATGCATACATTCCATCTGGAGAACACTGGACACAAGTCACTTCATACCAGCAGTGGAACTGATAAAGTGGCCATCCGTAAAGTAGATCTATTACAGTAACATCTTTGCTGGCCTCCAGCAAAGCTAGTGCATGGTTGGCAGACAGTGTAAATCCATTTATAAAATTTGAGCCGCCACCAATTCCGCAGTGCTTTGACCCCTTAATTTCTACCTCGGACAAAAGGCAGGAATTTAGGTTATCGTAAATCAGGAGTGTGTTCTTTGTTGTGGCAACCACAAGATATTTTTCATCGCTGGTAAGCTTCATGCCCAGGATGACAGATTGAGCTGTTGTAATCTGCCTTAGTAGCTGGCGTGTTTCTACATTCCAAGTACTGATGGAGCCGTTTTCGAGAGCAGCAATGACTGTACTCCGATTAAAAGTAGGCAGGATCTCGGTGACATGGACGCAACTGGAAGACAAGGGCAATCGCTCTGGGCTGTAAGTCACATCCATAGAAGAGTGCAAGGGAACAATGGAACAGTATTTGGGCCCATCTTTGTCGCATTCTAAAAGAAGATGTCTTAGTTTAGGCAGTGAACTTACAACGGGCAGAAGCCTCTGCTGCAATTCAGCAGAGAGGGAGCCAGGATATTTTGTTATTTTGTACTTTATGCCACGGAGGGTGGTTGCAAGGAATTTCAGCTCCTTTTCTTGTGAGTAGTTATAAGCCAATTCTATGTCGGAGAGTGCTTTATCGAATTGCCCTATTTTAATCATGGTGTAAAGCCAGCTGAAGTTCATGATGACCCCATACATCAGATCGTCTGTTCTGTCACATCTCGTCAAGTGATGCAAGAGCTCTGTCATTTTTCTGTGATTGACAAAAAAGATGTCTGGCTCCAAAGGATTACACTGGAATACCCAGGGCTGATCAGGTGACTGTCTGTCAAATGCAGTCTGATCCATAGAGAGCCTCTCTTCATCATTCATGCTTCTACTGTCCGTGTCAAGGCAACCGTTAAAATATTGATCTTCGTTGTAAAGCGATTTTCTTCTCCCGCCCGACCAAACTCCAAGAAAATACTCTGCCATGATGGTATGCATTTCTTGCACCTCTTCTGGATTGTTAAGATACATTTTCTGGGCAATAAGCTGCAGGTGTCTATTTGCCCACACCAGAAGTGTTGTATTTCTCACTTGCCGCTCTACCAGGTATCCTCTTAAGCCCTCTTTTAGCCTTGCAATGTAAATGTAGGGTACCCTCAGAGCATTATGTTGCCTAACACACTCATTTAGATCACACATAACAGAGTTGTCAAGTGCTAAAATATCTTCCAGTTCCATTTCACTCAGACCAGATTTGGACATTGTAATGTAGCCAAGTGCTCTTGATAGAAGCCTCAGTCTGCAGTTGTTTTCTAGTGACCAAAATAATTGTTCTATGCTATCATGAACAGTGATACAGAGAGAGGACTCATCAACGTCTTTATGAGATCTCCAGTTCTTGACTTCTCGGAAGGTTAAATTTACAAACATAGGCAGTGTGCACTTTGAAAATGCTTCATTGACATATATTTGTTGTCCTGATGTTACTTTTCTTTTTACTCGGAGCAACTGATGCTTCAGGACTTGGCTGAACATCTTTCTGTCCCTCGAAATAAGTTCAATGTAGTTGTCTTCTTCATGAATAAGGCACCTCAGTTTTTGCAGGATCCCATGTTTGTTCGGCAGTGTTGACATGATTATTCGTACAGAACGGGGAAGGTGAATGGGGAGCCACCATAATTTCCTGGCATCATCATTCTCTGAAAGTTGCTCCAGCGCATCAAATATTAGAACCAGCGGCTTGTGAAATGAAGACTCGTTCAACAGATTGATGAACAAGTCTCGTAGATCGTGAATCTTTTTTGGGTAGCTTTGTACAAGGCAGCGGTAGTTAATTGCTAATTGTTCACAAATATTTTGAAGCAGACTCCTAAGATCTGTGCTCATGTCTGTGGTTCCCAAAAATCTTATGACTACCACAGGTTCAGATTGCGGTCCCATCTCCTCCTGCAGACAAGTGTAAGCCTACAATGTAGAAGCATAGTTTGGTTAATGTCTTAATTAGCAGAATGAAATGAAATAGTGACAGAGCACAACATGACTTGACTTACGCTTTTTAAGTAGCATTTATTTTGTTTAAAAAATAAACTCATTTTGAAATTTTTCTGATCAGCTGGAAAAACATGTAAAACTATGATTTTCCAACACTACATACTGTGGCTATAATATCAGATGATATCTATCAGGTGTGGGCGAAGTTTCCTCATCCCGAGAGCCGCATCCATTTACCACACTAGGGCCAAAGAGCCTCATGTGGCTCTAGAGCCACCGTTTTCCCTCTCCTGATATATATGATCTTTACTTAACTGACAATACATTGCCAAAGCAGTTCATTATACTGTAGCTGAGCTGTGACTTTCAATGAAGAAAAGACTTCACCTTGGTATGAAATGCTTGTCACCTACTTCTCCATAATTGGCTTAATGATTCGAAAGGCAGAGCTGTACTATATGATTCCAGATATTCTGAAATAAGCATAAATCGTTGATCATACTCAGGAACGTTTTTCCCATTGTCAGCAATGGGAGAAATGCAGTGAATTACGGGTCCCTGACATGCTTTCCATGATGCATCTTGGAAAGATGTATTTTATTTGTTGATAGATTTAAGATACTATATGATCCTTTCCTCATTAAAGTGATCTGTATTCTTGATCAGGGTACCGAGCCATCACAAGTAGGGAAAGGAATATGTTCACAGGTGGGGGCTATGCATTGTGGTTGCGTTCTGCCAATTACATCTGGTGTAAAGGCTTCGGACGTATGTTTCAGATAGTGACCTGGCTACTATCATCCATGCTTTCATTACTTCGAGGTTGGACTATTGCAACACATTGTATGTGGGGCTACCCATGGTGACGGTTCGGAGACTGCAGCTAGTGCAGAATGCAGCCGTCCGTCTCCTTGTGGGGTCGGGCCACCGTGAGCACATTACACCGGTGCTCTGGGCTCTGCACTGGCTGCCGATAGTCTTCCGGGCCCGATTCAGGGTGTTGGTTTTATTTATTTAATTAATTTATTTAAAATTTATATCCCGCCCCTCCTGCCCACAGGGGCGAACAGCACTCAACAATTTTGACTTATATGGCCGTGGTCCTACTTACCTGCAGGATTGCCTCACTCCCCGTGCCCTGGAGTGACCTCTGCAGTCCGCCGGGAGTGCCCTTCTCGAGGTCCCCCGTGTGGCTCAGGGGGTTACTATGGAGAGGGCGTTCTTGGTGGCTGCACCTAGGCTGTGGAACTCCCTTCCGGCCGAGGCCCAGTTGGCCCCAGATCTCCCCTCCTTCCACTCTTTGTGTAAGATCTGGCTATTCCGCCTGACTTTTGGTGAGGGAGATGGGGTGTAGGGTGGGGGTTGGTTCTGTTTTCCTTCTCTTTTATTGTGTTGTGAATTTTATGTGTTTTTACGATGTGAGCTGCCCCGGGCTACCTGGAGCAGGAGGGGCGGGAAAGAAAACTGTTTAAATAAATAAATAAATAAATCTACAAACTTACTTACTTTGCAAATTTTCTGACCAGCAGTCTAAGAAGAGAATTAAATACTGTTAATTCTCTAAAAAAGCTCTGGTACAATTAGTAAACCAGTATAGCTTAGTGGATAGAGTGCTAGACCTGAGCCTGGGATTCCAGGAGTTCAACTCCTGTCCTAACTATGAACACACTGGGTGACCTTGGGCAAGCTGTGTCACATAGGGCACTTGTACACGTTACCTGGGAAGTGGGGAAACGTCTGTGAGGGCAATCACGGCTCTATTCTTATGGGAATTAGCGCATGTAGGAATGTGCTATTCCACTTTCTCCCGTGAAAACAAATTAAGACACCCATGTTTCTAAGAGCTACATCAGGGGGACCTGGTCATGCACAAATGTTCTTGTGAGAGAAAAACGAAATGGCGCATTTCTACGTGTGCTAATTCCCGTGAGAATAGAGCTGTGATTGCCCTTACGGATGTTTCCCCCCATCCCAGGTAATGTGTTCAAGTGCCCATAGGCAGAGCTGAAAGATTATTTTGTAGAGATGCAGAACTCCAAACTGGAGATAAAGATTGTAAAGGGCTTTGAATGCTGAGAACACTCTATAAATATAAATAATCACGGCTTGAATGGAAATATGATATGGAGAAGTTAAAATGAGGAAGGTGGCTTCCTTGTTGAGTCAAGGCACAGAAGGCACTTACTCTCTGTATCAAATATGAATATTACATTTGTTGATGAAACAATGAACAAAATAGAAATAAACCCATGTTTGTTGCTAAAGTTAGCATATTATAAAGATACACTGAGGTGGGTTTTATTTTTTATTACCTTTTTTGCCACTTCAGCTAATAAAAGTGTTTTTCCAGTGCATGGTCCTCCATAAATGATAAGAGGGTTAATGTGCCCTGCTTTGCTGGGCAGAATGTATTTATGTACAATGTTCAGAGCATCAGACTTATACTCGTAGAAAGCGGAGTGTGTTTTACACAATGAGGAATGTTGAAGGACTTCATCATAAAGCAAGTCTGTCTCTGTGTCAAAGTTCTGTTGCACTGTCGCTTGAATGATATCCACCATGTCTTCATAAAACTGTTTACCAAGTCCTTCTATATAGTGGTTCTCCACCTCTTGGGAATACCCAAGTTTCATGTCGCAATGAGTAACAGAGGTGTACACTCTCAGGTTAGATGATGCAACTATGGTAGGAACAAATTCATCCCTGAGTTTGATCAGTTTCTCTAGGGCTTCTGGGTCCCGCAGAAACTTTCCAGCTGTATGAACGACATCTATGTATTTCCCCATCTCTGGAATTTTAACGAAACGTTCAATGTTGGCAATTTTCCGAATGTAGCAAACGCACTTCTTTAGGAAAGCTGGCGTTTGTTTTCCAAAGGCAAAATCAAATTCATCTTCAATAGCTAGGAGGAAAATAAAAAAGAGTAGAGGAAATCTGTTAATCTTCTTTAAAAAAAACCAGAAGGAATAAAACCCCTACTAGTGAAAAAGCATTAAAATACAAATCTGACCAGGTGCAATTCTATTTATTATCAGGACTCATCTGAAAGCAAGCAAAATTTGATTTATTTCATTAAGTTCTTGGAGAGTAGGTCCATTAGTGGCTATTAGCCAAGTAGGCTTAGGGGATGTTAACTTTTTACTGATGGTTGCTGGGAGTGAACAACAGGGAATGGATTGCCCATTGGGACCTGTTGAGTACTTCTTCCAAGGCACTGAGATTTGCCACTGTCGTAGACAGAATACTGGACTCAATGAACCATTAGTCTGACTCAGTATGGCACTACGTATGTTCTTATTTTAAAAGTGTATGTAAGAAATGCAAACCGAAAATGTACTAAAGTCATTGTTCAGCTGTTGCTTGGGCAGATTATGCATGTACGTATGGCGGGCCAGGGGTATGTGTGGTGGTGGTGCATAATTTAAACTTTACCAGAGCAGAGATATCGCTTTGCTTGACTGTGTTTCATTTTTCCTTTCTCATGCAGTAATTTCACAGCAGTCTGGAAAACCTTCTTAATTTCTTCTGATACGTCCTGCCATTTGTTCTCATTTGCGGGATCAGAGGATGATGAGTCCATCTTTAAAATAAAAGTTCATAGTGAAACATCAACTGTGACCTCCTCTTCTACGTCTTCAGAAACCAGAGGGTTATTATTTAAGGTAATTATTAACACAAGGTCTATGTGTGCAGCTGGTGCATCTGTACCTAGAATACTTTGTGTGCATGCACACAGCGTGCACATGCATCATGCCAGACAGGAAGCCCCCCGCTTCCCAACCATGCCACCACCTGTCATGGAAAGAAGCAGGGCTACAGCGGAGGAAGCTGGCAGCGGTGTGATCAGGAGGTGGGTGTTTCGCATGTGGCACCATGCAGGGGCGGCTGGTGGCTTTTTAGTTTGGAGAGGCAGTAAGGCCGGTGAGCCGGTAGGCGGAGCCAGGGCAACGGTAGGCGGAGCCAGGGCACAACCCAGCAGCAAGGAGTTCCCAGGCTGAACATCAGAAGATGGAAGAAAACACAGTAGTCTAAAATGCACTTCAAGCTTAAAATGAATAACGTATAAACCCCAAGCACAGGGAAAC
>QEPC01006809.1:129362-140280 GCA_003113815.1 Sphenodon punctatus
TGGCTGTACTCAGACTCTCTGTTGAGCTACAGACGTTTGGGGTCAGATTCTCCCACCCTCAATTGTAAAGAGGGTGCCAGAATTTAATTAATATATATAATAATATATAATTATTATTATTGTATTAATATTACAGAATTATAAATAGAACAAAATGGGTCTTTAGAAATTAGAGGATAGAATTTAATTGAATAAGGATTTTAGAAATCTTGCTTATTTTCTCAAAGTGTATTTTTTACTCGGGAAAGGTTCCGTGGTGTGAAAGACTCTAGAATCTTTTCAGGCTCTAGGCCCGCTGACAGACCAAAGAAATCTTTGTGACCCCAAGCTTGGAAAACCTGCACAGTTCCAGTCTTCTTTGGGATGCCATTTAGCAATCTGGGGACCCCACTTGGGGTTCTAATCCTAAATTTCAGAACCCCTTGTCTAGAGAAGTAGACTCAGTGTTGCTAATCTCCCTTACTGCTGTCCTGGAAGAATAGGGCAATCTTTGGCTGTTTTCACATGGCACCGCTGGGTGGGGGGATGGGTGTGCGCTGGTGGCAGGTAGAGGTGGGTGTGCTCCCATTCCCACGGGCACACACCCATCTCCACCCACGGAGCCTCCTCTGTTTTGTTGGATGGCTCTGTGGGTGGGTGATGGGTGGAGATGGGTGTGCGCTCACCTCCATCCACAGCCTGTGGTGTTTCCATGGGCAGACACCCATCCCCTCCCCTACCGCCGCACTGTGCACATGGATGCCCCCCCCCACCTCCCCGGGGGATGGGGGTGGGGGGTGTGACTGTGCAAAAATGGCCTTTTCCACTTTTTCTTGGCCTTTCTGCTGAATGCCAATTAGTGTTGGGCAAATTTTGGATGGCTCTGTATTTCTCTCAGCCATTTTTCTGAGTAGAATACTGTTAGAAACTACCACTGGTGGAACAGTCTTGTGAAATCAATGTCACAATCAAAAGCCATTTTGGAGGAAGTTCACTGTCACATCCTTCCTCCTTCTCCTGTTTGTTTGCTGGGTGTAATGCTGCACTAGTGTTTACTTATGACCCTTTTCTGCTTGCTTTTTATACCTTGGAGAAATGAGCAGAATGCAAATAAGAAAAAAAATACAATATCCCTTATACTTAAAGGGCTATTCTGGCTTTCTGTAGTTTGTTCTATTTTTCAGTTATAAATATTTCAGGATCTGCTGCATTACATTGCCTTCAACTTTTTTCAACCCCTTTCTGTTCAAACATTTTCCATGCAGTGGAGGAGCTAACCCATTATGTTGCTATAATGGTTTGATTTTCCTTTCTTGCATAAACACAATATGCACTAAAATAAATTGGCATTGGGATATTTCTTTGGTAGACTGTTCTTTACCCATGATATACGGCTCTGTATGTATTCTGACAAAATGGTTAAGATCAGGGCTGGCCTTACTGTGGGGCAGATCGGGGCAGCTGCCCCGGGTCCCGTTCCTGGAGGGGCCCCCGCGCTCGGGCCCCATTTAAATTTTTTAAAAATTATTATTATTATTTTTTCACCACCGCACCATGGGGCCCCTCTCCCGGCCTGCCTGGCCGACTCCATCCACTCTGGAGACATCAGAAGTGGAGGGTGGGGCTGGGGCGTGCAGTCTTCAGCCTACAGCTTCCGGCCACTGTCTGTCTTGGCCAGGGACTGAGGGAGAGGCAGAGGTCCCGCCTCTCCCTCATTCCCTGGTCCGTAGCAACTTCCGGCAGCAAATTCAGTTATGCTGCTGCGGTGCACCGGTGCAGCTTGGGAGCCGGTGAGCGGGCCCGGTGCCAGCAGCGGTGGAGTCGCGGTCGGCGTGGTGGTGGACGAGGTAAGTGCTGTGCCCTTCCAAAACAATGGATGAGTGGAGGGGAGTGCCCCTTCTGCCTGTCCCCGAGTTCAGGCTGGGGTAGCGCCCCCAGACCAAGCCAGGGAGCACCCCCTGAGCTGGGGAGTGCCCCTAGGCCTGCCAGTGGCAAAGCCACTGGTGGGAGAAAGGGACCCCACATTTCTCCCCCACCGTGGGCCCCGCAATCCCTAAGGCCGGCCCTGGTTAAGATATCTTTTGTTGGTGAGAATATGCAAGCTTTTAGGCACACACAGAAGATGTAAAAGTGAGGACTATGTAGGAAAATGCTGTATCTGTGCTTTTTAAGTTAGTGTTTTAATGATACAGACCCCAATTTACGATGGCAATTTAATTTTTTTATAATAAATCCATCTCTTTTCAATAAAACACTCAAGTTAAGCATGTGCTTAAGTGTCTTCATGGCAGTTCATTGACCCGCTGACTTCTGTGGGATAACCGCTGTTCTGACCATCCCACAACCCAGTCCTTCAGAGGGTGTTTTTAGACTAGATGCTACTCAGGAAACCCGGGAGCCACAGAACCGCCTGCCCATCTGAAGGTGGAGTGCCTAGATGTGTGCTCCTGTGACCTTCGGAGAACCCACGGAGCACTACTGGGAAATCTAGAGTGCTCCGCACAAGGCAAGCCAAATAACTTGCCAGCCAGGCAGCCACGCCAGCAAACAGGTCCGCCGTTCACAGGCACTGTGGGTGGGGCAAGTGGCCTTTGCAACCCACAAAAACTGGTCAGGAGTGATGGGGAGTCTGGGTTCCCCAGCGCTTGGGCGGGGACATGTCACTTGCAAAGGCCAGCCTGGAACATTCCCCCCTCCCCTATGGACTGTGGCAGGGGGAGTGCATGGTATCTGCCTCTGTGCTACTCTGGGAGCTGCCTGTTTGAATCCCTCCGCATGCACTCCACCTGCGTGGGTGCTCTGTGGCAGAGCCACGCTGTGGCCACGGACCCCACCACATCACCGTGCTAATAAACACCCAGAGTGATGGATGGAACGATCAGGTCTCACTACAGATTCACTCTTACATGACTGTGAATAGGGTTGGTGACTTTCATTCACACTGAAATACCCAAAAGATATTTTTTTTAGGTACAAGAAGGTAACTTACCGTATTCTGATAGCTCTTCAGCATTTCAGATTTTGGCCTGAGGTAATAGGCTGGAGGCACTGCATTCTCATCACGGCAGTACCACTCTTCCAAGATCCTGGTCTCTAGCTTTGCCTCTATGGCAGCATCCAGAATCATTTCAAATTCGGACGATTCCACTTCTCCAGGAACCCGAATGCTCCCATATTTTTCTCCCAATAGGCCCTGTGTATGCGTAAGAGAACAGACTTTAGTTTTCCTTTCCAATTGATACTAAAAGAATGTCAGGATATGGCTAGATGCTTTCATAAAAGTAAATTACAGCAATGTACACATTCCCATCACTCTTAAATTGATATGGAGGGATTAATTATTATTAGGAACATTGTTTTAAGCTGCATTGTTTAGTGCTTGGATAACAAAATAATTGAAGTTTGTCTTTTTAAAAAAAATAAAAAATAAAGGCTTCAATCCTCAAATCACTTAGGCCGTTTTTACATGGACAGCCCCCCCTGCTGCTCGGTGTTCGGGTGGGTGTGTGGCAGGGAGGCAGTCTGTGTACACGGACGGCAGTGAGTGAGGGGTTGGGTGTGCGGCAGGTGTGTGCCCGTGTAAACACCACGGGCAGTGAGTGTTTGTGCGTGTGCGCTCCCAGCCTCCACCCACACTGACCTCCACCCACTGCACACTTGCCTCCACCCACGGAGCCCTCCGGTAAAACGGAGGAGGCTCTGTGGGTGGAGATGGAGGTNATAAGAAAAAAAATACAATATCCCTTATACTTAAAGGGCTATTCTGGCTTTCTGTAGTTTGTTCTATTTTTCAGTTATAAATATTTCAGGATCTGCTGCATTACATTGCCTTCAACTTTTTTCAACCCCTTTCTGTTCAAACATTTTCCATGCAGTGGAGGAGCTAACCCATTATGTTGCTATAATGGTTTGATTTTCCTTTCTTGCATAAACACAATATGCACTAAAATAAATTGGCATTGGGATATTTCTTTGGTAGACTGTTCTTTACCCATGATATACGGCTCTGTATGTATTCTGACAAAATGGTTAAGATCAGGGCTGGCCTTACTGTGGGGCAGATCGGGGCAGCTGCCCCGGGTCCCGTTCCTGGAGGGGCCCCCGCGCTCGGGCCCCATTTAAATTTTTTAAAAATTATTATTATTATTTTTTCACCACCGCACCATGGGGCCCCTCTCCCGGCCTGCCTGGCCGACTCCATCCACTCTGGAGACATCAGAAGTGGAGGGTGGGGCTGGGGCGTGCAGTCTTCAGCCTACAGCTTCCGGCCACTGTCTGTCTTGGCCAGGGACTGAGGGAGAGGCAGAGGTCCCGCCTCTCCCTCATTCCCTGGTCCGTAGCAACTTCCGGCAGCAAATTCAGTTATGCTGCTGCGGTGCACCGGTGCAGCTTGGGAGCCGGTGAGCGGGCCCGGTGCCAGCAGCGGTGGAGTCGCGGTCGGCGTGGTGGTGGACGAGGTAAGTGCTGTGCCCTTCCAAAACAATGGATGAGTGGAGGGGAGTGCCCCTTCTGCCTGTCCCCGAGTTCAGGCTGGGGTAGCGCCCCCAGACCAAGCCAGGGAGCACCCCCTGAGCTGGGGAGTGCCCCTAGGCCTGCCAGTGGCAAAGCCACTGGTGGGAGAAAGGGACCCCACATTTCTCCCCCACCGTGGGCCCCGCAATCCCTAAGGCCGGCCCTGGTTAAGATATCTTTTGTTGGTGAGAATATGCAAGCTTTTAGGCACACACAGAAGATGTAAAAGTGAGGACTATGTAGGAAAATGCTGTATCTGTGCTTTTTAAGTTAGTGTTTTAATGATACAGACCCCAATTTACGATGGCAATTTAATTTTTTTATAATAAATCCATCTCTTTTCAATAAAACACTCAAGTTAAGCATGTGCTTAAGTGTCTTCATGGCAGTTCATTGACCCGCTGACTTCTGTGGGATAACCGCTGTTCTGACCATCCCACAACCCAGTCCTTCAGAGGGTGTTTTTAGACTAGATGCTACTCAGGAAACCCGGGAGCCACAGAACCGCCTGCCCATCTGAAGGTGGAGTGCCTAGATGTGTGCTCCTGTGACCTTCGGAGAACCCACGGAGCACTACTGGGAAATCTAGAGTGCTCCGCACAAGGCAAGCCAAATAACTTGCCAGCCAGGCAGCCACGCCAGCAAACAGGTCCGCCGTTCACAGGCACTGTGGGTGGGGCAAGTGGCCTTTGCAACCCACAAAAACTGGTCAGGAGTGATGGGGAGTCTGGGTTCCCCAGCGCTTGGGCGGGGACATGTCACTTGCAAAGGCCAGCCTGGAACATTCCCCCCTCCCCTATGGACTGTGGCAGGGGGAGTGCATGGTATCTGCCTCTGTGCTACTCTGGGAGCTGCCTGTTTGAATCCCTCCGCATGCACTCCACCTGCGTGGGTGCTCTGTGGCAGAGCCACGCTGTGGCCACGGACCCCACCACATCACCGTGCTAATAAACACCCAGAGTGATGGATGGAACGATCAGGTCTCACTACAGATTCACTCTTACATGACTGTGAATAGGGTTGGTGACTTTCATTCACACTGAAATACCCAAAAGATATTTTTTTTAGGTACAAGAAGGTAACTTACCGTATTCTGATAGCTCTTCAGCATTTCAGATTTTGGCCTGAGGTAATAGGCTGGAGGCACTGCATTCTCATCACGGCAGTACCACTCTTCCAAGATCCTGGTCTCTAGCTTTGCCTCTATGGCAGCATCCAGAATCATTTCAAATTCGGACGATTCCACTTCTCCAGGAACCCGAATGCTCCCATATTTTTCTCCCAATAGGCCCTGTGTATGCGTAAGAGAACAGACTTTAGTTTTCCTTTCCAATTGATACTAAAGGAATGTCAGGATATGGCTAGATGCTTTCATAAAAGTAAATTACAGCAATGTACACATTCCCATCACTCTTAAATTGATATGGAGGGATTAATTATTATTAGGAACATTGTTTTAAGCTGCATTGTTTAGTGCTTGGATAACAAAATAATTGAAGTTTGTCTTTTTAAAAAAAATAAAAAATAAAGGCTTCAATCCTCAAATCACTTAGGCCGTTTTTACATGGACAGCCCCCCCTGCTGCTCGGTGTTCGGGTGGGTGTGTGGCAGGGAGGCAGTCTGTGTACACGGACGGCAGTGAGTGAGGGGTTGGGTGTGCGGCAGGTGTGTGCCCGTGTAAACACCACGGGCAGTGAGTGTTTGTGCGTGTGCGCTCCCAGCCTCCACCCACACTGACCTCCACCCACTGCACACTTGCCTCCACCCACGGAGCCCTCCGGTAAAACGGAGGAGGCTCTGTGGGTGGAGATGGAGGTTGGTGGGTGTGTGTCCGTATGAATGGACACGCACCCACCTCCACTCACTGCGCCAAAACACCCAGACACCCCCGTCTGTGTATTAACAGCCTTATTCTGGGAATGAATATTTTGAGAATTGCACATTGCATATTATGCATCAGGAACACAGAAAAGTGAGACAAACAATCAACATTATTCGTCTTTGTTTCATTAATACAAAGCTATTTATGGTGAATACTATAGTAGGTCAACTCAACTCTGTATTCTTCGGCTGTAATGAAATTCTCATGGGCAATGGAATTTCTGGTCTTTGGGCTACACAGTTTTGAAGCATCATGTGTAGGAGAAACTCCAGGTTTAGAGCTTGATTCTGAGTAAATCCAACCTTTTTTCATTTACAGCTGGCTCTACAACGTTACTGGAATGGCATGCTTGCTTTATGGTCCGAATTGGATGCCAACAATGAACACAAAGCAACGCTGAAGAAACTGGGTTAGTGTGTTTTTTTCTCTCTCGCTTTCCCTCTCTCTCCCCCTCTCAGAAAAATATTTTGACTACAAGTATAAAAATCAAAAGTATTCAACTATTTTTGCAGAATCAGTTATAAAATGCGAAGTGCCCATCTAAAGTCACTTTATTTTTGTTTTTGTCATATTTATAACATAATGTTGTTGATACCGCCTAGAGGGCCTGGATCATGGCCTCTCTTCTAGAGTTCATTTGCATTTATTACAGCTGTGTAGTTATCTCCTCCTGGATGAGATTTCACATGGCATTCTCAGTCTTAGATTAATATTATTAAAAACGTGGCTTTACTGCCTACAGCAACAATTACCCAGATTACTACTCTCTAACCACAAGCTGCTTCCCTGCCTCAAGAATTTCTCATTAGCAAAAAATGCTGAGCATATTTACCCAAACTGCCACCCAGTTAAGGAAGGAAGAAAAATAAAATACTTTTTTATTTTTATTTTTTTAAACCTAATAGCATAGAAACTGGTCAAAGCGAATTTACATATCCATATGCTCTGTTAAAGAATTTTTTTTAAAAAACAAACAAAAAAAACAAAACCCACAACTAAAACCAACATGGAGACTTTCAAGAAACTAACTTCTTCACTTTTAAAATGGAAGAGTTAGAGTACTTGGATATTTCAAATACCTCCTTTTTGGTACAGTAGCCTGAAGGCACATAACTAGAACATTGGCACATGGGGGGACTGCATAACAATGGGGAGGGGGAATTGGGTTTGCCTTCAGAAGTTCCTCTTCTATGCAGACATTTCCTTACCAGAATTGTGATTATTACTCTCTGGCCTTAGGCTTTCAGTCACTCATCTGAGCCTTCAGACATCTTAGTCTTCATACTAGCAAACTGAGGGGGAAAACTTGGAACACGTCTGATATCTATGGGATTTTGGGGGAAGGAAATTTAGAGGGGGGCAGTGCCCTCCCCAGCTCCTCTTGGCTATGGCCCTCGGATCCTAAAAGCACAAGTTACATGGGTCTAATCAATGCAGCATTAGCCATCAAATTGCTTTTAGGACTGCTGCCTCAGTTTTGGTCCTGGAGGAAGGGAGAACACTGACTGTGTCACAAAGAGCTCTTGCACATGTTACCTGGCTGGGGGAGGGAGGACTTCCATGAGGGCAATCATAGCTCTATTCTCATGGGAATTAGCACATGTAGGAATGTGCTATTCCACTTTTCCCCTGTGAAAACAAATGAAAACACCCATGGTTGTAAGAACTACACCAGGGGACCCGGTCATGTGCGAGTGTTCTCGCAGGAGAAAAATGGAATAGCATGTTTCTACGTGTGCTAATTCCTGTGAGAATAGAGCGGTGATTGCCCTCATGGAAGTTTCTCCCCGTCCCAGATAATGTGTTCAAGTGCCCATAGGTAGAACGGGAAGATTATTTTGTAGAGATGCAGAACTCCAAACTGGATCTTTTAAACACTATGTCCGTCTAAATGAAATTTGAACACTTCACTTTCTGTTATTTTTTTTTTTAATAAAGAAATGCTCATGGACTGAAGTTAGACTAAGGCAAGATTTTCAAGCTAAGGAAGTTAAAAGTAGCAACTGTGTGTTCTTATAAAAAAAATTCTGTAGCAACCTACCTCTACCGTTGTTCCCTGTTCTAAGTTCATAAACTGAACCATATCTTTATGTAAAGCTTTCTTTTCCTTGAAAACATGGGTGTGCCTAATTTGCTGAATCAAGTTGCCAAAGCACTGGTATAAACTTACGTTTAAAGGCAAAAGTGAGACTTCTGTAAAAACGAAACAAACAAACAAAAATCTTTAATATGGGTCCAATATGTATGGTTTTGATGCAACGTGTATATCGGGCTATGCTGTGTGCTCCTGCAAGGAGAACACCCACTCTTATAGCTAGAAGCTGAAGGGCTTGTTGCTAAGAGAGAGCAGCAATAAAGGATTGCAAGCAAGTAGGGAAACAAAGTCATGGCATCTTTGGAGGTGCACTGGGAGTACATCAACACTCCATCCCTGTAAAAAACATAGTTTCCTTTTCAAAGCACTTATCTAAATTGAAAGAGATTGGAAAAGATGACCCCTCAGCAATTGTTCCAATTTCTGACTTGTCTGATGAAGGAACCTGTAAGGTTCAAAAGCTTGCATACCTCCATCGACTGGAGTTGGTCCAATAAAAGATATTATTGTACTACGTTGTCTCTATTGCCTTCAGTAATTGTAAGTTAGGCTCTGCAATACTAAGTATTTCTTATAGTTCGAGAGATAGTGTCAATCAAGATAAATAATTATTTATTTACAAAATTTATATCTTGCTTTCTCCCGCCACAGGTGGCCCAAAGCAGCTAACAGTACATATAATACAATAAAAAAATTTCAATTCAAATCAAAAACAAATTCAACAATAAAATAAAACAACCATAAAACACCCCCATACCACCCTCCCTAACCCACCCCACCCTACCCTTCTCCCTCGTCAAATGCCTGATGGAACAGCCAGGTTTTGCAGTTCCTATGGAAGGCCGTCAACTGTGCCCCCACAGGGAGGGAATTCCAAAGGCGCGGCACGGCCACCGAGAACGCCCTATTCTGCGTGGCCCCCTGGAGAACCCAAGGGACCTCCAAAGAGGCGCCCCCGGACGACCGCAGGGGCCGATCTAGAACCCGGGGGGGTGAGGCGGTCTTGCAAATAAGCAAGGGCCAGACCGTGTAAGGCTTTATAGGTTAAAACCAACACTTTGAATCAGGCCCAGAAGACTATTGGCAGCCAGTGCAGAGATCACAGCACTGGTGTAATGTGCTCCCGGCAGCCCAACCCCACCAGGAGCCGGGTCGCCGCATTCCGCACTAGCGGCAGCTTCTGAGCCATCATCATAGGTAGCCCCACGTAGAGCATGTTGCAATAGTCTAACCTAGAGGTAATAAAAGCATGGATGATTGTGGCCAAGTCCGGAACCGAAACCAGCAGCCGAAGCTGCCACACCAGATGTAACTGGTGGAAGGCACTCCTCGCCACAGGCTCCACCTGGAGATCCAGGTGGAGCTGCGCATCGAGGAGCACCCCCAGGTTCCGCACCTGGGACGTCAGCAGAGGGCAGACCATATCAATCGATGGGGCCATCTCCTCCGGCAACCTACCTACTAACATCACCTCCGTCTTATCAGGATTCAGTCGCAGTCAGTTGGCCCTCATCCAGTCCCCCACAGCTGCTAGACACTGGGTAAGCACCGAGACAGCCGGTACAGTGAGAGGTACAGTTGGGTGTCGTCAGCATATTGATGACACCTCATCCCAAACTCTGTGATCACCTCACCGAGCAGCTGCATATACACGTTGAACAGGAGAGGGAACAAAACTGAACCCTGCGGGACCCCACACGGGAGGTCTTGGTAAGATGAAAAGGAATCACTGAGTAACGCCCGCTGATTTCTTCCCGTCAGGAATGAGCGGAACCATTCAAGGACGATCCCGTCCACCCCTGCACTGTCCCGCAGGTGCGTCACCAACATCTTGTGGTCAACAGTATCAAATGCTGCCGATAGATCTAATAGGACCAATAGGGTCGATCGACCCCAGTCCTTTTCTCGGTGAAGGTCATCCACCAAGGCCACAAGTGCTGTCTCAGTGCCATGACCCGGACAAAAGCCAGACTGCAAAGGATCAAGATAAATGATGCGGTCAAGATGCTCCTGGAGCTGCTGAGCCACTACCCGTTCAATAACATTCCCTAAAAAGGGAAGGTTAGAGACAGGCCGATAGCTGTCAGAGGAGTGAGTGTCAAGCAATGGTTTCTTGAGCAGAGGACGCACCATCGCCTCTTCAAGACAACTCTCTGAGACAGCCTCCCGCAGGGAGGCGTTGACCACCCCAGCCAGCAATGGCCCCAATGTCTCCTGGCAGCTCTTAATCGGACAGCACGGGCACGGATCTAATTCACAAGAGGTGGTTTGAACAGCCCCAAGCACCCCCACCACGTCAGTGGGTGTCACCAACTGAAAGTGATCCCAGAAAAACGGACAAGTCGGGGCTTCTACACCCTCTACCTCCTCCACTGCACTAAATGCGGCATCGAGGTCGTGGTGAATCCGAGCGATTTTGTCCGCAAAATAATCCGCAAAAAGGTCACAGC
>QEPC01006809.1:143599-175661 GCA_003113815.1 Sphenodon punctatus
GGCGGGCTGGGGGGGCATTGCCCCTGACGCCTTAGGGGGCAGGCCACCACTGTCCCTAGGACTCCCTCCCTCACCGAGGGTTCCCCCACCCTATCCCTCAGGCAGTGCCCTGTGTCTCACCGGGCAGCGAAGTCTGCTTCCACCCATCCCTCCACACACTCCCCCCTACCTTATCTCCCCTCCCACCCCATCCCGGTTAAGCCTCTCTACAGTAGTATGACCGGGAGTCCCTCCTCCCCCCAATCAAACCTGTGCCCTCCCTCTCATGAGGAGGCTCCAACCCCATCGGTCACCCCCCTTCCTCTCACCAAGGGGAGAGGCCCTATTTCCCCCATTCCCTTTGCCCCTCCCCCTCAAAATAAACATCCCCCATCCTCCCCAAACCCCTTTACAGCACAAATAGTAGCACCTCCTATCCCTGTTATATTTAAAACAGAGTTCTCCTCTACATAGAACCCTAACAGTTAGGGGAAATACTGTATTAAAAGGAGGAACCCTTCCCACACCCACGTATAAAAACCAACCCCTCCCCCCCCCAACTCAATAAAAATACAATACAACCAACAGCCTAACCTAAGGGCCTCCATAAGGGCCGCACCCTTTGGCTTGCGGCCCAC
Source organism: Sphenodon punctatus (assembly GCA_003113815.1). NCBI lineage: Eukaryota > Metazoa > Chordata > Lepidosauria > Sphenodontia > Sphenodontidae > Sphenodon > Sphenodon punctatus. The sequence goes on from QEPC01006809.1 coordinate 144,217, forward strand.
AGCAGCGCTGGGTCTCTGGCAGCTTTTCAACCTCCCCGCTGATGACACTCCAAGTGGGGAGGGACTTCTGGCCCCGCCCTTCTCCTTGTGGAATGGGAGGAGGGCTATCAGGTAGTTCAAGGGGTCAGGCAAACAAGCTCCACAGTCCCAAGGCAGTCAAGGCAATTAATAATGATCCTTTTTAAGAAGTGAGCCTAGTATTACGAATGTGTTAATTTCTCAATGTTAAATCACACCTCCTCCCAAAACAGGGGTACGGGTGTGCTGAAATTATTAAATGACAGGGTGGGCAAATTGTGGCTCAGGAGCTACACATGGCTCTTGGCCAGTCCAAATGAGGCTCTTGGCCAAGGCCAGTCCCAGGTCCTCTGCTGCCTTATTGGTTCTGTATTTTAGCTCACTGCGTCTGAGCCTCAGCAGAAGAATTGCAGCTGCTCCTCAATGTCTCAGCAGAACACTGGCCCTGCCAGTGAATCACAAAGGAGAAGAGGCTCAGCCTGGGAGATGCTTCAGAGGGGTACGCCCAAGTGACTTGTGGCCCTTGACCATATGAAGATTTTGGTACATGGCTCTTGGGGTTGGGGACTTTCCAACCTCTGGACTGGACTAAGTCTATCAAATGTTTCTAGAGCATAAACCGAAAATAACCATTACGTTTCTTTCTCTTTCAATCAAATTTGATAACATTTTCTCTTTTGGAGATAAACCCATCCTAATGCAAAATCTGAGCCTAAGACCTATGCTCTACTTAACTCTGGCTTAGGTAGGGTTTGGGCCTGCTCCAGGCTATCTTCATGGGGTGAACTTCCTAAGTTTAGCATTCATTTTATATGGCATTTATTATTATTTGAGATTGCCAAAGCGGCTTTCATTCAATGGGGGAGCTCAAGGGCAACAGAACTGGGCCATTTGTTAGAGATTCAAAAACATCCCAACCATTGCAGCTGTCATAATCAAGGTTATTTTTAAGGGAGCTGTCCATAAAAGAATGTGTACATTTCTCTGCTTCCCAGGCAGGTACAATCTGTCCTTTCACTTCCCTACTTGACTGGAAGTAAATAAAGTAAATTTACTCAACTGGAAGTAAATAAAGGAAAATTAAACCATATTTTACAACACAAAGGCAGATTTTAACAATTCAGCTTCTTATCGAAAGCTATTATTGCAACTGGCATTACCCAAAGAATCATTTGCCAGCACGTCATCATCATGGCTATTGGAGCACAATAAAGAGGATCTCTGACACAAAGACAATACTGATTTGGATGTGTAGGGACTAGTGATTTTAAATCGGGTTGAAGCCAATATGAATAACTGGTAAGATACCATAAAGTGTGCTTTGAAAAGTCCTATTATTAAGGTTGCAAAGCCAAGTGCATTGAAAGCCTAGAAAATGCCAGATTTACACTTGTTTCTAAAATCTTAATTTTGCATCCTGAATGATAAGTCCTGTGGAAAAATAGTTTGTAATCATGTAATTAAAGACTCTGGCTGCAATCCTGAAGCCACTGAGTTGTGCAAAGTCTGATTGCGGCCTGTATCCTAATGAATTCACACAAGAGGCTTAAGAAAGGTTGCACTGGCAGTCTTTAATCTCTTTATTTTCTAACTCTTGACAGCTTGCCTTTGCACACAAATGACGAGTTTGCGATGGTATTTATGCTGCTATCTCCTAGATTTTAGAAGGAAAAATATACAAACGAATTCTGTTGTTTGCAAAGGTCACAGCCAACCCATCATTCATGATAGGTTGAATCTGGAGTTTTCAACAGAGCAACAATTCAGTGTTTTGGAGGTCAGGTCAATTCAGGTAAAAATAAATCAGTGCCTCCTCTTAATCCTTTCTATGTTTTGTATTCTTTACACAATTCTTCAAACTAATTTGACACCCCAAATCACCTCAGTCTCCTAAAATTACTACAGTAATAATCTAAAAAACCATTTCTCAAAGTGGGGGTCTATGCAAGTTCTGTGGGGGCCCAGTAATCCATCCTTTGATACAGTTTAATGGTTTTAATAACTGAACTTCTAATAATTGCAGATTGTTTACTTTTGGTTCCTTTGTGAATCTTATTTTAATTACAAAAATATGTTTGAAACCATAAACTAGCCTAATAAAATAATAACATGAAACTTACATTTAAAAAATGAAAGGGGACTAGGAAATATTGTCCTAGATAAAAAACTTAGGACCAGTGATCTAACTTACTGCACTTGTGACACTGCAACATTTAGGTGACTAGGGCTGCTTTTAGACCAGTGCTGCCCATTTGCACTGTGAAATCATGCGGCTTGTAAAAGTGCCGTGGGCAGCTTTTAAACGCACCTAGATGCGCCGTATTTCTGGTCATGTGTTAACAGCACAAATGAAATACCTCAATATCAAGGTTTAATTTGCGATATTAAAGAATGCGCGACTGGAAATACGGTGCGTCTAAAAGCTCCCTATGGGCACTTTTATAAGCCGCATGATTTCACGGCATGAGCGGGCAGCACTTGTCTAAAAGCAGCCTATGAGGGAAACACATCTTGCTGTGTGTAATATTTGTGCTACATTAAATACGAGGAGACAGTGTGATATGCAACCTCATGCATCAATATCCTACGTGATGAGCCACTGATTCTTAACACCAAAACAGCAAATTACCATGTCGTTAGACTGAAGGTGTTTAATGCTACTTGGCTGACAAACATTTAGAAAATCTTCTGTAACCACCTGTACCTAACTGAGGTTTGCATAATTCATATTAAGTGTAATCTAATGCCAAGCACTACCTCAGAGGTATCTCTGCTTTGTTAAACTGGAGGCCAAATCTACCATTAAAGGAAGATAAAGCAAACTCTTGGTTATGCCATAAGGAAATAAAGTAAAACGAGTTTGGTTGGATTCTCTGCCAAGACAGATACCAAGTATATGGGCTTTAATTATTTCTGAGGTTCCATCCCTAATGTATAACTCAGCAGTGGGGAACATTTCTCTCCCGCAGGAGGCTTTTATGAAGCCAGAACCAGTAGGTGCTCTAGGTTAACTTACCGTTTCAGCTAAGCTTTCCCTTGAGATCCTCAACAATAGATTTTAATTAGCAGCACTGTTAAGTTACAGGAAGTTGTACTTGCTAATAATTAGCTTCATTAGTCTAATTTTGGGGGAAATGTCACAGTAAAGCCTGCAAGCCAAGTCAATTTAACAAACTATATTTCTCCTGCTGTTTTAGTGATTCTGCACGCCAGCTATATTGCAGACACTCTAGACTTCATTCTTTACCAAAAAACAACGTGGCAAGTTTCAATGAGTACTCCGGAAATGTAGGGCAAGTTTGGCTAATGGAATTTGAACAGATGATGAATGCCGTAAGCTTTTCCTGGTACTCATGGATAAGCAGCAAGGGCAGCTTTCAGACTTCAGTTCCCCCACCCTACTTCCTGCCTGTTTATCATTTCAGAGAAATCCTGGCTTTTCTGACTGTGTCTATTAACTCAAGAGGATTGCTAGCTTTCTTATAGGATACACTTCTAAGGGTGTCTTCACATGAAAGGGGAGGCCCCCAGGCACCACCCGCAGGGAGCCTGCCCACATTCCTCCTTCCTCCACCACAGGGTTGTTGTCACCCCTGGGTGGCCTAGATTGCTGCCGCACCTCTATGGTGCTGAGCATGTGTGCCCATGCCCCAACATATAGGGGGCACAGGGTGGCCACGTAGGTGCCGTGTGGCTCCCCCAACACACAGGAGGTGGCCCTGGGACAGCACATTGCCCTGGATTTGCCTGCACAGCATGATCCACATTTCCAGCAATGATGCCATGTGGAGTGGTCCGGGGGGAGGAGGGCAGGAGAGGGGCAGCCCTCAGGCGAACATCTGGCGGCTCCATGACACACGAGCAGGTGACTCTGGGGCTATTGGGGGGGGGGAGGGGGGCAAAATCTTGTGTGTTAGTACCCTAAGAGATTGTATTTGAAGCAATAAATTAGAATTGGTTTATTTTATAGCAGGCTGTCAAGGAGAAAAAAAAATGTTTTCAGCCCCAAGCTTGTGTCAAAAATCCATTTTTATCTATGAAGTTATCATGATGGCTACCTATTTACCATAAAATGTCACACGCATCAGCACAGGCTATGTCTTGGTGTCACCAATTGTAGTGTAATGGGCTGCTGGGAAATCTGAACTGAAAAGGGGAAAGCTTGTTTTTATAAAACACACAATTGGAACTGATAGCATGAAATTAAATGCATTGTTAACATGAATATGTACACGAGTCATTTTTCACATACAGAATACTGATGCCCACCATGTTGATCTTTTGAGAATGTGATCTGCAAAACCCCTTGCTCCGGATTAGCCACATCCCACTGAAGCCTCTGGGGTTTGTGGATTGGTAAGTGGTTTGTAGATTGTGGTCCATGCAGCTCCACTGCAATATTTACCAAATTTATCATGACACATTAGTTCAATACAAATTGGACTCCAATTGTTGTTTGTGGGAATTGAATGATCTAATTCTATTGGCAGTGGTGAAAGGCAAAATGGTCCTCAAGCTTCCTGATCAACCCTCACCCCATTCACTCCAGCAGGGCTAGTGCTGGCATGGCAGCTTGAGGATAGTCCAGAAACCATGCAGAAGTAACAAAGAAACTAGGGATGCGAGCTTTGCCTCTGAATCAGTGGCTCGGTTTCTGCTGATCTTAACAGCCCTCTGGAGTCAATAGGTGTTTTGCCATCGGCTTCTAGGGGTTCAGGTTCATACTGTAGACTGGTATCATGAGCTAGGAAACATGTTACTTAAAAAAAAAATGTCAATGATTAATTATACAGAAAAGATTAAATTGATTTAATAACTCTATTGCACCCATCAAAATGAACTGGATTGTAGATGAAAGTCTATGCTAGTAAGGGTAAAACTGCACAGTCTGCATACTCTAATCAGGTCAGTGATTTCCTAACCAGACACTTAATTATGCATACAATTACCTGTACTTGTGTGCACAAATGGGGAGGGTGGGGGGGAGGGTTTACATATGCCAATGATACATTCATAAAGTATGTGGACTGCCAAATTTCCACCTTAAAGGCTACAAATGGTCAGGATTTCAATTTTACAGAGCATTACAGCGTAAATGTCTTTTATTCTACCTGCCCACTAATCACAGGACATTATGCCATCCATTTTACTTGGTTTCTGATTTACTATAAACTTCAGTCTATTTTGTAAAAATGCCGTGTGTTTTGTAATATCCTTCAAACCATAGGTAAAGATATTGCAACAAAAACAAAATAAAACCCATGAGCACGACAGAGTTCACTTGAATCCTTTTTCTCCAAAAGAAATATGACACGCCTTGAATGTAATTATCATGAGAAACAAACAGCAAAGAATGTTTGTTTCTTTTTATTCCTCCAGGGAACAATAGCCAGTGCTTTCAAACTTCAAAACAAAAATGCTAATGCCTTAGACAATGGTGAATATTTATTTTTAAACACACTAGTAATCATAGTGAAATCAGAACACTTGAATTTAGAGAAGCTTAGTAAAGTGCCCTTTGTCATCTGTTTGTAAGAGTCAGTCAAAAAGCTACTGAGCTGAAATTAGTGGAGAAGGTGAGATCAAGCTGCAGGGAACTGTACTGAGTCACTTAAGCCAACATAATACCAGGAAGATGGAACTCTAATACAAACGGGGTTGGGGGTGGTGTTTGGCTGGTTTTGCTCAGTCCATGCAGGTTGCTGGGATTGCAGAGACGTTCTAAATGTACTGTCATTCAACAATGTGGGCCTCCTGATTTATGAAGGTAATAAGAGCAGCAGTTCTGGGCAGACAGTTTGGTTGCTTTTCTAGCTTTTAATGGCAGCAATCAAAGGCAAAAGGACTAAAGAAGATATACTGCCTCTGAGTTAAATATGCCAACAATGCCATTTTAAGAAGGGTAAAAAAAAGTTGGTTTTAAAATGTACACACACCCAAGGCTGCAACCCAGAAATGTCTGCCTGTTAGCTTCTGCCACCGCCTCCTTCCCCGCCACAGGGGATCCCAGGTTCCCTGGCCCCAGCAGCACGCCGTGGCCCCTGCACCGGGGGCTGATACCCCGCTGCTAGCTTCAGACGCACCCGCGCCTCCCGCATCCCCGCAGCGGCGGGTTGCCAAGGCAACATACCCGACCGCTGACCCTACAGAACCGCAACCCGACCCCGCGCAACGTGGGGTCAGAGCACCAGCCACTCTGCCACCCAGCGTACTTGCAGGCGTGGCTGGGGGCGGAGCCAGGGATATAAAAGCCGGCACTGTGAAATGCACAGTGCTGGTAATTGGAGCGAGAAGCCAGCCCCCTTGCAAGCTACATGTGCCTTGTAATTGCCTGTGGTTTATTGCTATTGTGTGTGTTTATAGAGTGTGTGTACCCCATTGCTTCCCTGAGAGTGACTGCATGAGGGTAAGGTGGGTGATACGTGGGTGACTCCCCCCCCCCCGGTCCTGGGCGTTTCCCCTTCCCCACAGAGCGTGTGTGTGGTGCCCCCGTCTCCTCCACCTAAGCCCCGAGCCCTAGCCCCGGTACCCCACATGTTCCCCACTCCAGCCTTCTGATCCCCACCCCCTCCCAAGGGTGCGTGCTTGTGCGAACGGAGTGTGATGGGAGGTTTGGGAGCTAACTACAGCTCTGCACCCTATGATGATAGGGACCCGGTCTCAATGAGATCATAGGGCCCACCTAGTATCCTGACGGGCCTTGTTACCCCAGTTCCAGCCTGCAGAGTGTAGGCAGGGGTTGTGAGAGTGAGCGAGTGGTGCCTCAGGAAGGTTTCCCCGTCCCCTACTGACACTGCCCTTGTAAGAAGTCTAGAGCTGAAATGGGTAGCTGATTTGCTACTTGTGGGTAATACCTGCATTTCGAGTACCACACTGGGTACTCGGCAGGCTACCTGGTTACTGATCAGGTACTTGGATACCTGAAAAATTGGTAATCTCCAGTACCGATTTTTCGATGCTCTGGTTACCGATCACTAATTCGGGATGGAAAACTAACTGATAAATCAGGCCAGAAAACTGAAAAATCAGGACCGGAAGTCAACAGTCTGGGACACTGGGTACTCGAATTGAGTCAAAATTGGGTACCAATCAGTACCGATCAGTGCACTGATGGTCTTTGCACTGCACTGATTTAAATATCCATCTGTAAAACCAAATTGACAGTGTGATCCTAAAACCATCCTGTGCCGTGTTAACCTGTGCGGAAGCATGTCCCATCTGAAGACCAATAAGACTCAAATTAGTACCAAGGGCGTTGGTGCTAAACAGTGTAAGGATCACACTTCTAGTTTACATTACAACTGTCTCATGGAGACAAAGCCACTGCCATGTTTTAACTAATAAGGAGCTGCCTTGGGAAGTGTGCATGTGCCTGTAGTTCCTAGTCTCATGCAAAATAAAGCAGCTGTCATACTGCAGGAGATGCAGCACCATTAGCTGAAGCACAGGGGCATAGTGCCTGCAATACAGATGGTCAATTCTACATTGAGTTTCTAGCCAACTGGGTCCATTTGGAGAGGCTGATATCATTTATTATATTACAGGGAAACCAAATGTTTTATTGTACAAACAAGACAGGAGAGAGAGTCCTTGCTTTGAAAACCTTACAAGTGAAAAGGCGAGCAAAGAGAGGGAAGGGATAGAAGTTCGGGGATGCATCAGGGCTTCCCAGACCATGACGCTGACTTCAAAATGATACATGTGGCTTGGTTCTTCTTTTCCATTGTGGTGGTGTAGCTGAGCTTGGATAGCCCGCTGGTATCCCATTTTCAAACTTTCCCCCACAATCATGATTTAAATGGAGATTCTCATGATTTCAGCAGCTGGGACATAAAATCGAATTAACTAAAGTTATAAGAGAGGTGGTAGCCTTGCAACTTGAAATGTATTAATGTTAATAATGGGACCAAAAAGAGAGGGCAAAAGGGAGAGGAAACAAGTAGAAAAAGCCTGGAATTTGGGGTGGGGTGGGGGTGGAGGAAGATAGGTGTGTGAGTGAAGAAGAGTGAAGGAAAGGTGGTATGGGAGGGGAAGAGAATTTTGGAGATGGTCATGGAAGTTAGTGAGAAGAAGAACAGGGAGGATGGTGCGTGCAAACACCCAACGTCAAGGACACAAACTGTAAAATGCAAAGTGCGCTGACTGGGAATTTCTGAGGGTATTGTGCTCTGGTACTTCTGTCAATTCTGGCTGCTTCCATTGACAGTCTCCAGTCTTGTGTGTATCAACCCGGAAAATTGCTATTACAGTAATCTAGGATCCAGGCTGTAACTGTTCCACTCAGTAGTAGCCAATAGATTTGGGCTCCACATTTGAAACGGATGTTGTGTTGAACTTAAGAGAGCTCAGAGGAGAACTGAGAAGATGATAAATGCAAGCTTTTTGAAGAAAGGGTGACAGAATTTGGCATGTTTAACTTAAAGAAGAGAAGGCTGAGGAGGGAATAGAACAACAATGTTCAAGCATGTAAAAAGCTGTTCTAAGCAGGATGGTAGCCAATTGGCTTCTCTGAAGAAGACAAAGTTTAATGAGCCAGAATTGAAAGAAGAAAGATTTAGGTGGAAGAGCAGCAGGTAGATAATGTATCAATTTAGATTCTGGAATCCCTTCCACTGGAAATTTCTTAAAACAAAGTCAGACAAATATCTATCAGAGATGAGCCTGCTTAAAGGCTAATCTAGATGACTTTCCTGCCCCCAATTTCTATGATTCCATAAATACAGTGTAAAGGGGAGGACAAGGCCATTAATTGCCTAGTGCAGGCTTGGCTTTTGCGCTACTAGCTTCCTTTTATACTCATCTCACCAAATGAATTGCTTTCATATTGTCTGTCTTTTCACTGCAATGGAGTGGGAGGCTTTCTGACTGGCATATGACAGGAAAAGCTCTCATCAAGTTCAACACCTTAGATATAGCCTGGGCTGCAAGCCTTTAAGGCCATGTTATCTCAATAACAAGTCCCATAACACTTTATTGAATGGGGGTGGAGCGGGGGGGGGAGGAACAAATTGTATGCCTTCATGCTGTTCAGGAACAGAATAAAGTTTTTCTTTTCTTTTTAAAATCCATCTTATACTTAGCAGATAGTGTTAATTAGCTGCTACCATTTGCAGAAACCATTGTTGTGCTAACGGAGTTGTACATTTAAGAAAACCGCTGCCTGTATGCAGATCTCCCAACCAAATGCAACAATTTTGGAAAATCCTAAGTCTATTTTTAGAACACGGCAAGACATTTTTCTGCATATTTTTCATTTTCCGTTAAGCAACAAAAAGCTTATGGGAAACAGACTGGGATTTGCTGCATCCGAGAAGGCAACTTAATTTTGATCTAAGTGAGAATTAGCTAATTATGAATGGAACTGTTGTAGCTGTCTTGACAGGAAGGCCATGTCAACAATTGAACTGCAAACCAGTTCTAAAACCAGCCGAACCACTGTCTCATTACAAGGCCAGCTAGCTGGACTCTACCTCTGAGGTGCACGCTTGGGTGTCTAGTTGAGCCACAGAGAAAGTGCAGAATGGTGTAAGTGCAAAGATGGGCTGAGCGAGTTATTTTAGTACTACTGAAGGCGAACAGTGTGAAATGGAACTTTACTCCAAACCATTCAAGTGCTAAATTATGTGGAGGCTTCCTTTAATGAGCTTTTTGCAGGAAGAGGCCCAAAATATGGACTGGGGTAAGTGTCGTCCTATGGAACCAGGGTCATAACTAGTAACACCGATGACTAATTAGCTCTCTAAGATGGCCTAATTACCCCCGTTGAGACAAGAGGGAGAAAACGGCTAGCCAGTTGGGGAAAGTGGCTTTAAAAGGCTGAGTTTGAAGTGCAGGGATAGGGATTACAGTAAATTGCTTTTTACATAATCCATAGAAGATTTCTGATATTCTAAACATGTTATACTACATAATCCATAAATTAGTTTTTGTCACAGTTTCTCTATGGATTTCTCTCAAAGAGGAAGTGTAAATGAAGGGGCGAATGCTGTGTTAAGTATCTGACAACTCAGATGCCGCCTCATGCACAAAAGGGCTGGACTGTAAGGCGCCCAGGGTTGCGAACCCAGGGGCCTCCAAGCTAGTGCCTTATTCCCTTCGCCACAGTGGCCCAGGACAAGGTCCCAAGAACTGGCCCCATGAGAGGCACTCCGCCCAGCACACTGCCGTGACTGGAGGGAGTCATGTGACTAGGGAACAGCAGCCCATTGGCTCCCCTCATGTATTTATTTCCTCTAACTATTGTACCTTCCTTTGTGAACAATGAATCTGCCATTGACTGTTGAACTAAGGTTGCCACCTATGAAAATTTTTATGGAACACTTATGAAAGATACATGTTGAAGGGCCTGCATTGGCATCTAAAGCGCCAATGCAGGCCCTGCAACATGTATTTTTCATAAGTGTTCCTTAAAATTTGCATAGGTGGCAACCCTATGCTGAATAGCCCCCTCCCTGGAGCTCATCTGCCTAGACTACTTACTTGCCCCCTCCACCCCACCCTTCGGCTCTACTCTGACCCACCTTGCTCCTCACCTTTTGGACTTCCTTTGCCTGTGGACTGACTTACTGGTATATACCCTGGCATGGACCTGAGCAATGAATTGCATAGACCCCTGGACTGCTGCTACTGAACTGCCCATGCATTGCAGGATCAGATCCAGTCTCTCCTGATATTTATCTATTTAATAATTTCTACCCTGCCCCATCCAGCCTCACGGCAGCTCAGGACAGCTTACATAATTTAAAACAGATAAAAACAAATAAAAATATACAAGGGGTGGTGGGTTACAAAGACAATAAATACAATAAAAATAGGTCAGACCCGCTGGCTAAAAATCCCACCCCCTATCCCTTTACCCCCCTCCCCCAAAGGCCTGGAAGAACAGGCAGGTCTTACAGGCCCGGTGGAAGGCTAACAAGCTGGGAGCTAGGTGATCCTCCTCTGGGAGGGAGTTCCACAGCCACGGTGCGACCATCGAGAATGCCCACTCCATCGTGGCCCCAGGCACCGAGACTGCAGGACTTGGGTCTGCTGAAAAAGAGAGGTATTGCTGAGTGTCATCGGCATACTGGTGGCAACCCACACCAAACCGTCTCCCAACCTCACCCAGGGGTTGCGTATAAATATTAAACAGAATGGAACCTTGGGGTAGGCCACAAGCGAGATCCCGGGGGCTAGATGTTTCTTCCTCCAGCACCACCCGCTGACTTCTCCTCAAGAGGAATGAGCAGAACCATCCTAGGACAGTCCCGCAGATCCCCCCCCCTCCCATGGCCCGCAGCCGCCTCAACAGCAGCCCATGGTCAACTGTATTAAATGCTGCCAAGAGATCCAACAGGATGAGTAATGCTGAATACCCCAAATCCATCTCTTGGCGGAGGTCGTCCACCAAGGCCACCAATGCAATCTCGGTGCCATATCCTGGTCGAAATCCTGATTGAAAAGGATCCAGAAAACCGATGTCATCCAGATGGCCCTGGAGCTGCTGGACCACCACCCGTTCAATAACCTTCCCTAAAAAGGGGAGGTTAGAGACAGACCGATAGCTAGCAAGTGCGTCAACATCTAAAGATGGTTTCTTAAGCAGGGGCCATACCACTGCCTCCTTGAGGCAGCCCAGCACCCTGCCCTCCCAAAGGGAGGCACTGATCACACCCGCCAGCACCGGCCCCAACATCTCCTTGGCGGATTTCACCAACCAGGACGGGCAAGGATCTAATTCACAGAAGGTGGCCCTAACAGACCCCATCGGCCGACATCACTTCCTGAAACTGATCCCACAAAGTTGATCCATAACCCCCAGTTCTTCTTCTACTGCATCAATCCTGACCCCAAAATTGTGCTGGATCCAAGCGATCTTATCTGCAAAGTAGTTCACAAATTCCTCACAGCGGGCTTGGGAAACCGTCCCCTCCAGGCCGAGGGAGGCTGGACTGACCAGCTCCATCACCACCCAGAAGAGCATGACTTTGCAGCAGCTATGAGGGTGGCAAAGAATTCCTTCTTTGCCATTCTCATGGCCACAATATAGGACCGCAAATGGGCCAGATACCATAGCCGATCGGATATGGACTTCTTTAGTCAGTTCACCTGGCATTGTGCTTGTGTCCATGCAGTTCAGGTCTCTCTTGGCTAGGCTGTCTCTCACTTGGGCCCTATCTCAGCCCACAGCTCTCACCTGGTCTTCTTGAACAGCCTGAGATCCAGGGAGCTTCCTGAACTCCAGGGAAAGGGGCTGTTCAGCAGTCAATGGCCACAATCCCAAGCGGGATCTGTGTGAGATTCGCGCAGCAGGTCCCACACGGGATCTGCGCGGTACAATGCAATCCCTATGGAGATGCGTGTGGTTTGCACACACGTGTGTGAGCACAAGATGTGCAGAACATGGGATCACCCCCAATGGTGCCAAGTATCTCTGATGATGCAGGACTTCCCACCAGAGGTGAAGCCTCTCGCTCCCTTTTTCAGCTAGAAATCTTTTGGCTGGCTCCCACCTCTTTTCCTAGTTTCTGGTTCTAGAAATATTTAAAATGACCATCTACATAAGGCAGCTCATAAACAACAAGATTGATGCTGGGTTGGATTCCAACCCCACAAGGTAATGGAGAAAGGCAAAGTTGAGGTGAACTTCAAAAGAATTCAGGAAGTCCGAAAATAGCAAACTAATTTGTTTTATAATAAAACTGAAGGCAACAGTAAAACCTGGATTTTGTTTCATGAGGGACAAAAGTACTTAAAGAAAGAGTTGTCATTTGAAATGTTTTAAGAGGCATTACTACAAATTAAACAATAAATGATAGATAGGTTTGTCTGAGGAAGCTAAGTGGAAGAAGCAAAGAATGAATGATGTACAGTACTCTGAAGTGCTGTGTGCTGCAGACTTTATGTGGCTTGGCAGGAACAACAAATCACTCTTAGAAGAGAAATAAAAAAAGAAAAGAAAAGAATGTGCTTGTATGAGAGGGAGAAGCCTGAGAGAGAGAGAACTGACTTCAATACCAAAAAGCTCTGCAGATGTCCAGGGCTGTCTGGCATTCCTTCAGAGAGAAGAAAGCTTAACTAACGAAAGACTGCTTTCTAAAGAAACATCAGATGAACCAGCCTGCAATCAGCTAAATTATCTATTTTCTTGCAGCAGGGCCCAAGGACAGATTTTATTTAGCTCCCTTCCAATTCAAGGATCATGGCCACACATATCCAACCAATGCCTTCAAGCACTGAAGAAGTGTCCTCGGAAAGAAAGCAGCAGAGATGAGGGCATGCACTTATTTATTTATTTATAAATATTTAATTTATTTATTTATAAATATTTTTTAGCTGCCCCCTCATGCCTACGGCATCTCGGGGCGGCTTACAATACAATAAAATTCATAAAAACAGTATTTAAAAAGACAACTTCATCAATAATTTTAAAAACAATTCCCATACCAACACCCCCCCACATCCCCCATACCCACAACTACCCAACTCTCCCCCCCTCCCCTCCGAAGGCCTGGGTGAACAGCCAGGTCTTGCAGGCTCAACAAAACACCAGCAGACCTGGGGCCAGGCGGGTTTCCTCCGGGAGGGAGTTCCAAAGTCACGGCCCGGCCACCGAGAACGCCTTCTCCATTGTAGCCCCCCCATCTCACCCGGGGGACCTCCAAGAAGGCACCCCCAGTGGACCAAAGGGATCGCTCTGAGGCACGGAGGGTGAGGCGATCCCCAAGGTATGTGGGGTCCAGACCGTACAGGGTTTTATAGATCAATGCCAACACCTTGAATCTGGCTCGGTACGCTATCGGCAGCCAGTGCAGAGCACGGAGCACTGATGTTATGTGCTCCCGTCGCCCAGTCCCCATAAGGAGACGGACCACCGCATTCTGCACCAGCTGCAGCCTCCAAACCAGAAACAAGGGAAGCCCCACGTAGAGTGCGTTGCAGTAATCCAGCCTTGAGGTGATGAAGGCATGGATAAGGGTGGGCAGGTCGGGCCTGGAAATGTATGGGCACAGCCTCCGTACCAGATACAGCTGGTGGAAGGTGGTCTTAGCCACTGCCTCCACCTGCCGATCCAGATGGAAACCCGAGTCCAACACCACCCCCAGATTCTGAACCTACTGGGCAACAGGACGACGCCCCCCCCCCACAAGGGGGGCCAGAACCTCCCCCGCTCTCCCCACTACCATCACCTCCGTCTTATCAGGATTTAGTTTCAGTTTGCTCTGCCTCATCCAATCTGCCACAGCCTCCAAACATTGGGAAAGCAATGAGATGGCAGGACATGGGTCAGTTGAAAACAAGAGGTATAGCTGAGTATCATCAGCATATTGGTGACATCGCTCCCCAAATCCTCTCACGATCTCCCCCAGGGGCTGCATATACACATTAAACAATAATGGAGACATGATCGAACCTTGCAGAATGCTGCAGGATAAGGCCCGGGGGTTTGATGTTTCAGCCCCCAGCACCACCCACTGGCTTCTTCCCGAGAGGAATGAGTGGAACCACCCAAGGACAGTCCCGTCCAGACCACCCAGGTCTCGCAACCATCTCAACAGCAGCCCATGGTCCACGGTGTCAAAAGCGGCCGAGAGATCTAGCAGGATCAGAAATGTCGAACATCCTGCGTCCATCTCCCAGCGGAGATTGTCCACCAGCGCCGTCTCAGTACCATAGCCGAGGTAGAACCCAGATTGAAAAGGGTCAAGGAAACTGATGTTGTCCAAATGCGCCTGGAGCTGCAGGGCCACTGCCCGTTCAATAACTTGAGGGTACGGAATGGATCTGTCGGACAGATCCAGGATTTGGACTCTCTTCTTCCTTCCCTCCTCCTGACTTGCACCCCTCTGTTCTCCTGACTCTCAACTCCCATCTGGCCCACAAAGCTTGTATTCATTTTCAGAGGGGGTCATGGGAGGCTGAGGGCCTTACTTTGTTTGCAAGATACTGAATGAACAGTATGCTGCCTCCTTTTGCATTCGTATGGAAGTTTAGCCCATGGAAATCACAGGTCCTTATTAGGGCCTGCTACCGCCGCCTTTGTCGGCCCCTTAGGGGGCGGGGCCGTGGCTGGCAGGGACGCCACAGCGGGGATACGCCAGTGAGCGGCACCCAGACCCCGGGGGCAGGGCAGGAGGCCTTAGAGACACACACGGCTGAGAATGAGGGCGAGAAGCCCGGGCAGGCACCGCCAGAGGACAACGGAGTGGGGCTGTCAGGCACGCTGCACTGCTCTGCGTGCAAAAGGAGGCACGGCTACTACTATTTAGCGCCAGGTCAGCTGACACAGCGTAGAGAGTTATCAGCAATGCTGTGAGACTGCCCCCCCCTCCCCCGCTGCGTGGATTGCTTCTTGCTCTTTGCTTCTTGCTTCGACAAGGCTAGTATAGTGTGTGTGTGCATGTGTTGGGGACAGCAAGCGTGTGGCTGTGCGTGTGTGGATAATTGGGGTGTGGGGGTTGTGTATAGGGTTAGGGTGTGCCGTGGGGTTGTGTGGTTACGGTGGTGTACAGGGTGTGGTTGGTGGGTGGAGACGTCAGGGGATAGCACCTCTCCCCCCTGTTCCGACCCTGTCCCATTTCCCTTGACTCCCCTGGGGTTAGTCTGTGCTGTGGGCTGCCTCCCTTGCCAACCCTGGGTCTGGGCCCCCTCCTCCTGCACCTCGTCCCTACACTTGGTTCCTCCTGAGACACCGTGCAACAGCGTTTGGTGGGGTGTGGAGCTGTTGGGGGCAAGTGGGGTGTGACTGAGCACCAGAGAGCAGAGGGTCTCCACTCCGGGCCTTGCTAGTACACCCCTATGATGATCTGGCCTCTTCCCATTCGGGAAGGAAAGGGCCATATAAGATCCTGAGGGGTTGTTTTTCCCTTCTAAGCAAATGGAACCCCAAGTGTTTGAGAGAGTGGGAACAGGAGAACATGTTCTACAAGGAGTTTGGGTCCATGATCAACCTTCCAAATCCCCTTAACCCTAACAGTATCACCAGCACAACCATGGATCTAGCAAAGCAGCTCGAGGATATGGCGAGGGCCATCCAATCTTTAGCCTTGGAGGTTAAAGACCTCTGGGAGAGACAGGAGCTGGGTGCGGGGGGGATTTTGAGGCTGCAGCCGAAAAGGCTGCTGCTGCCCGCACACTACAGGCTCCTCCCCTGCCTAGTGGAAGAGAGAACCCCAGGTAGGAAACCCAAGCACCCCCCCTATTCCCAGGTTTACTGGAGATAGACGACAGTTTCAAGGGTTCATGGCGTTATGTAAGATAGCTTTCCAAATGCAACCCCTAACTTACCACTCTGATGCCTCTAAGGTTGCATTCATTATTGGTCACTTAGATGGGCTTGCTCTAAATTGGGCTACCCCGCTCCTCACAAAGGATAGCCCCTTGTTAAAAGACCTGAATGCATTTACCAGGGAATTCCAATTTCTTTTTGATTACCCTCACCATGTTAAGGATGCGGAAACTGCCATTATGAGCCTGAAGCAAGGGAGGGGACCATTACTCGAATATGTAACACAGTTCCAACAACTAGCTGTCGAGCTTAGTTGGCCAGATAACGTCCTTAAAGTTCTTTTCCGTAAAGGACTCAATGAAGACCTCAAAGATCAACTTTCCTATACGTCAATGCCAGATACCTGTGCGGGACTAGTCAACTTGACTTGTAAAATTGACGATCGACTAATGAAAAGGTGAAGAGAACGCCGACAGTAAGGCACCTGGCTTTGGCACCCTCGACCCGTGGTGGCAGGTCCCAGCCGTTCGAAGGAAACAAGGTAGATGAGCCTGAACCGATACAAATAGGTGCTTCCCAAGGACCATTGGCTGTGCAGGAGAAGGAACGACGGTGAGCAGGGCACCTGTGCTTCTGTTGTGGAACCTTGGCCACTTCGCCTGAAATTGCCCGCAGCTACCGCCGGAGCGTTATATGCCAGGAAATGGGAAGAACCAGGACGGGCAGGGGACGTCCCAGTAAAAACCTACAACCCCTCCATTATACTGGCCCTAGGGGCTTCCACAGAGATAAATACCCTGGAACAAGTGCATATCCCTCTCACCCTGGAGCTCACTTTACATCGATCCGTCGTTGCACTCGCCCTTATTGACTCCGGGGCTTCCGGAAACTTCATAGATGACGCTTTCGTACGTTGTCAAGACATACCCCTACAGGCCAAGCTGAAGCCCGAAGCCGTTTTTGCGATTGATGGGTCCCCTTTAAGTTTGGGCCCTGTAGCCTTTTGTACACCGATGCTGAAGGGCACCATCGGTACCCACCAAGAGGAGATTAGTTTTGACATGGTCCATACTCTAGCCTTCCCCTTCATACTTGGGATTCCCTGGCTACGTCGGCATAACCCCCGAATTGACTGGCAGCTACAGACACTCATCTTTGAGTCCCCCTTCTGCATCACTCGCTGTGTAACGATTGCCCCTGAACCCGCAAGGTCAACCATTGCTGGAACCACTCAGACTCTGGCTCCAGCACTCCTGCCCCAGGACTATCAAGACTTCAGTGATGTCTTCAAAGAACAACAGGCCTTGGAACTTCCTCCCCACAGGAGTTATGATTGTTCCATCGACCTGCTTCCTAACACAACTCCCCCATATGGTAGGATCTACGCCCTTTCGGAACCCGAACTACAGACTCTGAAGGAATACGTGGATGAGAATCTGGAGAAAGGGTTTATTCGCCCCTCTACTTCACCTGTCGGGGCCACCTTGTTTTTTGTCACCAAAAATGATGGAGGATTGCTGCCCTGCTTAGACTATAGGGGTCTCAATGCAATTACCATAAAAAACAGGTACCCACTGCCGCTTATCACTGAACTACTAAACAGGCTGCAGGGAGCTTCCATCTTTACAAAACTAGACTTAAGAGGAGTGTACAACCTTCTACGCATCTGGCAAGGAGATGAGTGGAGAACCGCATTTCGCAACCAATACAGGCATTTTGAGTACCGAGTGATGCCGTTCGGCTTAGCCAATGCCCCGGCCGCCTTTCAGCATTTTATAAATGATGTATTCCGGGACATTCTGGACCTGTATGTCATAGTGTACCTAGATGATATACTCTCGCAGCCATAGTGAACATGTGCAACATGTACGCTTGGTTCTAATTCAGCTACGCCAATACCAATTGTACTGTAAAATTGAAAAATGTGTGTTCCACCAACAGGTCGTGCACTTTTTTTGGGTTCATTATTTCCCCCCAAGGCATCAAAATGGACCCCTCCAAAGTACAAGCCATCGTCTAGTGGCCTCGTCCACAAGCAGTTAAACCCCTACGGAGATTTCTGGCCAGCGCAAATTACTACTGGCAATACCTCCCCAATTACGCTGCCCTCACCACACCCTTAACTAAGCTCTTAAAAAAGGGACAACCATATGTCTGGTCAGCCCCTCAACAGCAGGCCTTTGAGTGTCTGAAACAAGCCTTTAGGCAAGCTCCAACCTTACAACATCCCAATTTCAGTGTAACTTTAATCGTGGAAACCGACGCCTCTAGTGTGGCCATAGAGGCAGTCCTCTCTCAGCCCTCTACGGACCTTGCTAAACCTCTACCATGTGCCTTCTATTCACGCCAGCTTACAACTGCAGAGCGGAACTACACCATACTTGACTGACAACTATTAGCTATTAAAGCCGCCTTCGAGGCATGGCGACACTACTTCGAAGAAGCTCACTACCTGGTGCAGGTGATCACAGACCACAAAAATTTCATATATTTTCAAACCGCCCGAATCCAAGTAGTGTACTGGCCAGGGTGTGATAACACTATTGCAGATGCTTTATCTTGGTGTTGCGAAGGCAAGGTTGACTACGCCCCCTCCAAAGATCTACTGTTGGACTGCAAGGTATTCGCAGCAGCTGGTATTACCTTAGCACAATTCCAACAACTAGTTCCCTCAGATCCCGTCACCCAGGTCTTCCCGAATACCCCCACATGTGCAGAACTGCCAATGCATGACAAGACTATTATTGTGCCCCGCGCAGCCCGTCAAAGAATCCTATGGGCCCACCACGATGGCCTCTCAGCTGGACACTCAGGCCAATGTCAAACCTGCAGTTGTTGCAACAACATTTTTGGTGACCTACCATACAGAGAGATGCCAAGGCCTATGTACAGGGCTGCAAGACCTGCAGTCACACCACGACCCCTCAAAAACACCCGATAGGGCTCCTGTGGCTCGCACCCCTGCCACAAGGGCCCTGGCAAAGAATAAATATGGACTTCATCGTCGAACTTCCCCTATCCCAAGGAAACAATACTATCTTCATGTTTGTGGACCTATTTACGAAAATGGGGCACTTTATACCTTGCAAGGGGTTGCCCACTGCACAGCATACTGCACAATTGCTCCTCCAGCACGTTGTTAAATTACATGGGCTTCCTCAGGTGATTATCTCTGACTGCGGAGCACAGTTTATTGCACGCTTTTGGCATCTTTCCTTCACTGCCGTAGGTGTGAAACTCACCCCTACCACAGCATACCTCCCGCAGGCAAACAGAAAAGCCGAACGTACTAACCAAGCAATTGAACAATACCTTCAATGCTATGTTGACTATCTGCAGGACGACTGGGTGAACCATCTACCAGTCGCTGAGTTCGCATTCAGTAATGCACCCAATGCCTCGCTTGGGTCATCCCCCTTCATTTCTTACGGATTCCACCCCTGCTTGGTCCTCCTAGAACTTCCGCCAATTGAGGTTCCCGCTGCTGGAGCAATGCTTCAGCGACTACGACAAAACCACCACCATGCTCTCATCATGTTCCACAAGCCATGCCAACAATACAAGCGCTCAGCAGATCGGCACCATCAAGTGGCCCCGCAATTTCATGTCAGCGATCTTGTCTGGATCAACCGCCGACATTACCCTTCCCTGCGCCCATCCTCGAAGCTAGACAACAAGTACTTCAGTCCCTTCCCTGTCGCTCGACAGGTGAACCCCATTACCTATCGCGTGGCTCTTCCCCCTCATCTCCACTGCCACCCGGTTTTCCACATATCCCTCTTAAAAACATGTCACCCATCGTTGTTTCCAGAACCGGTATCCCCCCCCCGCCCCCAAAATGGAGGATGTGCCAGTGGATCCCGAATACGAAGTTCACGTTATTCTGGATTCTAAGCTCACAGGGGTGTCCTTCATTATCTTATTGACTGGAAGGGGTACGATGTTAACGAACATTCATGGGAACTGGCGTTGGCCATTCATACACCACAGCTTCTCCACCGTTTTCATGCCCGATACCCCTTGAAACCAGGTCCGTCGTCCTTGCGGAAGGGGGGGCATGGGGGTGCTATTAGGACCTGCTACCGCCGCCGCCTTCGTTGGCCCCTTAGGGGACGGGGACGTGGCCGGCAGGGACACCGCAGCGGGGATGCGCCAGTGAGCAGCACCCCGGAGGCGGGGCCGGAGGCCTTAGAGAGACACAAGGCTGGGAATGAGGGTGAGAAGCCCAGGTAGGCACCGGCAAAGGACAATGGGACGTGGCCGTCAGGCACGCTGCGCCGCTCTGCATGCTTTCATGCAAAAGGGGGCACGGCTACTACTATTTAGGGCCAGGACAGCTGACACAGCATTGCTTCTTGCTCTTTGCTTCGACAAGGCTGGTATAGACTGTGTGTGTGTGTGTGTGAGAGAGAGAGTGGGAGAGCGAGCGTGTGTGTGTGTGTGTGGATCATTGGGGTGTGGGGGTTGTGTGCAAATTTAAAGAGAACAATTCTACATCTTGCCTGTACTAGGAAAATCTTCTGAACCCTGCTGTCTGAGTCTTCTGAATCTTGCTTCTGATCTTGCTGTTCCCATGACAGGTGTGAGCAACAATGGGAATGATACTATAGCCTTGCAGTATTTGAAGATTTTTTAAAAAAAACAAACAAACAAGTCCTACCTCTTAGAGCTTTCAGATTGTAGCAGAAACTCTATCTGCCCTAATAACAAGAGTCAATTTCTAGCGTTCCTGTGTCTACATGAAAGCTTGAAAACATGGTCTGAGTGAGGGCTGAGATTCAAATAAATTATAGGAACCCTGAACGTATTACATTTAAAAGAAATGATCTCATAATGGGATTGCAAACCATCCTCCTGGTTTTGAGAGCCTGACTCGTGAGTTTTTAATGTTTGGAGTGCTGCACTTATAATATTGCTAGAATATTATATACTCTACGTAACTATAAGAACTGTGTATCTTTAGATACAATTTACTGTAATCCACCCTGTGCCCTTGTGATATGCAGGATAAAACAACTATAATACTATATTGTATGCTATAGTACTTTACTATGTGCTATAGTACTAATAATACTATACTATATGCAACTATAATACAGTGCTGCAACTATAGTACCATTGCTTGAGGAGCTGTGAAAACAAAGGCAGCTCAATCCACTCTCATCCCCAAAGTTCTTTAAGGGCCTGAGTTTTAGACTGGAGTGGGAGGAGGAAGAGGTCTGGAAAAAGAGCTACAAAGAAAGACTGAGCAAGAGGCTGAGTGAAGACAAGAGGCACTGCAGGTGCATCTGGAGGAGCCAGCTGACTGAGCACACAAGAAGCATGGGAAGATCAGGGGAAAATCCCTGTAGTACTCCATATCTGGGCTTCCTGAACAAACGCTCTGGTTTCAGTTTACAACCAAATTACAACCCGATTACAACCAGTCTGCTGCTAATCTCAAAATAAGCTGGCTAAGAGAGAGAGGGTAAAAACAGACGTGCTGGTGGCAGGTCAGTTTCCCGGCCCACCCTGGGGTGGAAAAGCGTGGCCACCTCTCCTCAGGTCAACGGGCAGCATGCAATAGACATGCCTGCGACCCCTGGTGAATGGAGAGCCCATCCTACTGCCCCCACATTCTTGGTATGGCAGGGAATGCAACAGACGTATGGGTGGGCGGCCCCACTACCAGCGCCCCGACTTGCCATGCAGTTATGGCGACCTTTGCCCTGTGGCAGGGATAGGCAGGCCGAAACAGACACGTTGGCCCATGTGGGATTTTTTTGTAAAGCCTGGAATGGTCACCCGGGATCTTCAGGAGGACTCATCTTGGGCCAGCCGCCTACCTGCCCCGGGGTGTCCGTGGCCCAACATCTGGCGGTGGGACAACAGCTGTGCTGGGCCATAGCGGGTCACCGTCACATCTGTTTTTATCCAGAGGCATGGAGGCTTATTTAAGAAGCAGCAGTTGTGGTTAGTAACATGAAAGAAGTTGTCATTTAGACATAGCGAACTTTCATGTTAGACTTAGTGAATTTCCTACCGTAGACATCTTTTGGACATTAGTAACTTTTTTAACTTCCCAACAACTGCCTTCACGGAAGCCCTGGTTAATGAGATCTGATGAGTATCACATCAGTTGCTTGATTGCTCTGCATGTCCAAAATGTGTCCAAACATTGTTTTTCTACATATTCCGTATTCAAAAACAACCAAAGTTTCCCCCCCCCCCCTCAAGCTCCCACCCTCTTAAAATAAATCACCCTTAGGCAGAGAGCAAACGTGGAAAATTTTAACCCCAAAACAGACTTCTTTCTTTGTCGAGCTATTCAGTGAATGAAAAGCAGGGTTGTTATTTTAAGCGAAACTGTTTTGTAACTTCTTCAGTGAGCTAACAAGTGAACACTGTCATTTGGCAACTCCCAAGGCAGGTAATTAGGAACGCGGGCTGCTGACAGGACCAGTTCATCCATCTCAGAAATTTGCAAACAGCCTCCAGAGATGGCTTTCAACTACGGGCTAAAGGTAAAGCAGATAAATCAATGTACAGGTGAGCAAAAGCAAAGTTCAAATTTGGAACAACACATAGAGGAGAAGCACCTGGGGTACAAGGTTCCAGAATGAATGGGGGAAAGATGGAGCAGAGTCTGAGCCATTCAAGCTGCTTAGACAAAGTACTGAAACAAGCTCTTTTCCTTCCCTTGGGGCTTTCCGTCATACTGCCCACCATGAAACAGTCAGCCATGCAGAGCCAAAAATATTTTTTTCAGAGCTGAAAACAGGCAGTAGGTTTATTATTCACATTGTTGGGTAGCCATTCGAGTACTGTAATGATGTCTGCTACTGTAACGGGTACTCACATATGTTTCTTCAAGTTTTTGTTTGCTCATTGTTGTTTTTTTCTATTTTGGTTATGTCATTTTCAGCAATTGTCCATGTGCAAAAGTGCCAAGAAATGCCAAAATGCCAAAATAACCAATTTGAAAAATACCAACCAGCAATAACCCAAATGGATATTTCATGGACATCCAACAGATATCGGTTATTACCATTTTCAGGGCAGGTTGGATATAATTTGATGAGTTTACTTGGGGTTTGGGGTATTTTTGCTCTCTTTTTCACTATTTTGTGTTTTTAAAAAACTCTCTCATGAATTGATTTATCTTCCCACTCTCAATGGAGGTAAAACCCTTTCCCACAGAAGCCTTTTAGCTGTGATTCGAAATCCCACTACAAGAAGTTTTATTTTTTTTCAAACAGACAAATTCGAACATTTAAAGTTTTTATTGTTACTCTCACTAACATCTTGTGATGCAATGATGCCTGTCAAGAAATAGCACGCTGAAGCCCCAATTGTGTTCCTGCAGATTAAGACATTTCTCTGCTCCATAAAGCACGTTTGCTGTATATGCGATATGGGTATTGTTTAGGAAGCACAGAAATGCTCTCATACAATGTTCAGAACATTTTCTTCTCTGGTCTCCGTCTAGAAGAAATGAGCCCCAGAGCAATCGGGGAACTCACTGACTCCAGATGCCCGACTTGTCTGGATTCTTCTCATGGTGCCTGATGGACGCTCACTTTTAAACCCTTCCCCTCCACTAACTGGGTTTAGCTGCCAGCAAGGGGCTGAGGAAGCCAGTGTGGTGGAGGCTCTCCCGGGTCTGTAGCCAAGAAGCAGCGAAAGAGAAGCCAGATCGAGGATTCCTGCTTGGCTCGTTGCATAGATACTGAGCCCGGTGGAAGCCCCGCTTAGCTTCATTTTCCCACTCTGGAGCACTCCACACAGCGATCCTCCTGCTGCCACCACCAGGGAAATGGAGGTGGGGAGAGGACGTTGCTACCTGTGGACAAGCCCTACAATGTCAGGTGCCTGTACATGTGCATGGGGATGCCTTGGCATCCGATAGGCTGCTCGAAATTGCAAGTATTACTGGTGGATAGCAAATTAAAAAAATCTGTTTGGGCTCTATACAGCCCTACAAACGCTTATGTGTTTGCTATCCAAATAAATCAGACCTCAGCCAGGTGATGAAAAATCTTATAGCAATCCCTTACTGAAACATTAAGGAAGAATTTTAAAAAGAAAAACTCCAACACAGTATATTGGTTTAAACCAATAATAATGGGAAGCCAATGGCAGGTGATTTATCAGTTGATAATCCCAGCTAATGTATTCCGTCAGTACTCTGCATTTCCTAACTGTTGTTTTGAACTGCTTTATATAATATACAAACTTGGGAAGGAAAAAAGACCAAAGCAGCCACCTCTGTTAGTAGGGTTCTGTTTGGACTTCTAAATCAGAGGCCATGGTTGTATTTTTGCCATGTTCAATGGCATCAAGAATGACTAAGGCTTTGTGCGCACAATAAAGTTGCAGAGGTTTAGCATCAAACTTGACTTAGTTAAGTTGTTGCAACTCTCGTGGGGACAATGTATTTCAGCTGAAAAGTGGTTCATTTACTTTAATTTGTGCCTCTGTTCCTAACTGATATAAACTAAGCAGAATTGAGCTACTCTTAAACTGAAATGAGTGTTCACACAGAAGTTTGCAATGGTTTAATGAAATCAATGCAAAAATCACGCATGAACTTAAACTGTTGTAATTTTTTTGTATCCAGAAATTTATTTTTCCATGAATTAAGTCACTAGAGGGCGCTCTAATAGAACAATGACTGGAAAAAATCACATTGAAAGTAGAGATTTATACAGGAAATAAATTATGAATTTATAATAACCTCAGCACCAATAATTCCGGGATCCATAATCACTTATCTATTCTCCTACTTCATACCAACAAATTAGTGCCTTTGCTTTGAGATGGGAAAGACATTGTTTTAAGAAAGTTCTAAAGTTCTAAAACCTTTGACCTACCTGATTGAGTTCTTCTGAAATCAACTATAATAAAAGCAGAAGATTTCCAAACATCTTCAATCTTTATTTGAGATTCTTCTATTTCGCATTAATGATATATTTTAATTTACTGTTGTTTTTTAAAAAAAAATGTTTAGCGAAATTGAGCAGCTGGGATAGTGTAAAGCATGGCAGGAATATGTGTTATTACAAGAAAACAGTGCTTTTCAGACTGTTAGCCCATGATGCTTAGCAGAATCTAACTGCCAAAATATCAGTCAGCTGTGATTGATTTTGACCCCTGTGATTTATTTTGATCCCTGAGCAGAAGACGCCTTTTTGTTAATTTAAGACAACTGGGAAAAATGGTCAAGCTTTGATGTAAAGCTTGACCTTCTCGCCAGCGGCAGATTATACCTACCTCTGGGCCACTGTCAGTATTGCCCCAAGAGGAACCATTGAGTGAAAATAGCCCACTATGGCTCGGGGCGGGGAGGTGGCTGGTCTGGAATGAGTCTTCCAGATGATCCTGTGCACTCATTCCAGGCTAAGGGTCGCCCATGTGGGCCAATGCGTCTGCTTGACCCTGCTATCCCAACGTGGCTGGTCGCCATGGCCAGCTGCCCACACGTCTGTTGCAGTCTCCCGCCCCCCAACCGGGGTGTGTGGGTGGCACAACGGCTGTCTGGCTGCACGCACATTTGGTCAGTGTCCCTTCCTGACCTAGAGAGTGGCAGCCCCTGCTTCCTGCCTCAGGCAGCCACCACCCCACCCACACGTCTGTTTTCATCCATTGAGACCACCTTGTGACACAGAGTCAGCAGTACGGAAAAAGTTGAGGTTTTCATCAAGATAGCAACTTGCTACCCACGACCCACAGCTTGTCTTGTGAGAGTGTGCTTATTGAGAGTCTCAGAAGGGATGATGGCAATTCTACTGCATGGATCAGCAGAGCCAAAGGGTTCTAGTTTAAGTATTTATGTTTACATTAACAAGCCCTCTGAAAAATATTTACTGCCTGGAATCCTCATTGCTGCCACTGAGGATAGGACATTAAACAAACAAACAAAATAAAGCAGTGGTTTAAATAAAATAGAGCAGTGGGTTTAAATTATATAAATGTAAATTTAGGCTAAATTTTAGGAAGAAGTTCCTAAAGAGTTTAAAAAACAGTTCAGAAGTGGAGCAAACTGCCTAGGCAGCTTGTGGAATCTCCTTTCCTGGAGGTTTTTAAAAAAATGCTTGATAGGCATCTGTCAGGGATGCTTTAGGGCAGTATTGAGTAACCTGTCTCGAGGCAGTGGTTGGACTAGATGACCTTTGATGCACCTGCTCTATGATTCTATGAAATGCGAGCAAGTATGGCACTTAGGAAGAAATAGAGATTAAGGCCAACATTATTATTATTATTATTTTTTCAGGTGAGCATGTTAGATCTTGATTTTAATCTCTTGAGGGGAATCTGACCCATACACAGAGAACAGAATATCGACCAACTGTGAAGCTCAGGGGCGAGTTATGGCTTACATCAGGAAGGAATGGGTTAGACCAAAGGGAGCAATTACAGAACAGTTCTGGTTGAAATCTGTTTGATGTTTTTGGATTTATCAGACAGCAGAACTCCTGTTTGTCAACCAGCCCTATCTTTATCCAAGTCCTCAAAAAAACTAATTGTCCTCGGAAACTTTCTCCTCAAATCACATACAAAACTCTACACCCCCACCTGCATATAATTTCCCAAGTTTATGTTATAAATCACTCCACAAACGTGTCAGGTGTTTTCTACATCTTATTTAACTGCTGTCCAAAATAAGATCCCCAATCTCCTCCCTCCCTCTCAAGTTACATGAGGGATGGGCCAAATCTGGCCCATGGCTGTTTTTTATTTGACCTCTTTCTAATTCCTGGATCTGGCTTGTGGATCCAGTCTCTACTCTCAAACACTAAAACAGTGAGCTCAGAGGAAGGGAGCAGAGATGAGGGGGATACACTCAAGGATAGGGGCCGGATCCATGATTATTATTATTTATTATTATTATTATTATTATAAGTATTTATAAAGCACCAGCAATGTACCTGGCGCTTACAAAGAATAAGATAGACATGGTCCCTGCCTGAGAGCTTACAATCTAAAGACAGCGGGAGGGAAGACAGGGAAAGGGGAACAGAGAGAGACAAGGGATGCAACATTCATGAGGATGCGAGAGCTCAGGTACATGTTCTTGGCTTGGTTACAGTAAATTGGGAGTTTGCAGATAACAGGTGCTTAGCACAAGTTCGGAAGGGCGGAGTGGAAGAGGTGGGTTTTGAGGATGGACTTGAAGGAGTGGAGGGTGGGAGCAAGGTGGACGAGGGCAGGGAGGGAGTTCCAGGCGTGCGGGGCAGCGAGGGAGAAGGGATGAAGGTAGTTGGGGGAGCAGGGGAGGCGTGGAAGGGTGAGGGAGGGGATGGAGGAGGAGTGGAGTGCTCGAGCAGGGTTTCGGAGGGAGATCAGGGCAGAGAGGTAGGGGGGAGTGAGGTTGTGAAGGGCTTTGTAGGTGAAGACGAGGAGCTTGTGCAGAATACGCTCAGGAAGAGGGAGCCAGTGGAGAGAGGAGGGGAGAGGCTGCACATGGTCAAAGAGATGGGCTAGGTGGATGATCCAGGCAGCAGAGTTTTGCACAGAGATAAGGGAGGAAAGGTGAGAGTGGGGAAGGCTAACGAGGAGGAGGTTACAATAGTCGAGGTGTGAGATGACTAGGGCGTGGATGAGAGTTTTGGCAGAGGAGACAGACAGAAAAGGGCATATCTTGGCAATGTTGTGGAGGGAGAAGCGGCAGGATTGACAACGGAGTCAATATAGGGTTTGAAGGTAAGGTGCGAGTCGAAGATGAAGCCCAAGCTGCAAGCTTGGGGGACAGGGAGGATGGAGACCCCATCAATGGCAATTGACAGGGAAGAGGAAGAGGAAGGACTGGGAGGGAAGATCAGGAGTTCAGTTCTCACCATGTTCAGTTTGAGTTGGCGTTGAGACATCCAGGCGGAGATATTGGAGAGACAGTTGGTGAGACGAGCATGAACAGAGAGGGAGAGGGAAGGAGTGGAGAGAGAGAGTTGAGTGTCGTCAGCGTATAGGTGGTATTGGAAACCGTGGGAGGCAATGAGTTACCTAGGGGTGTAGATAGAGAAGAGGAGCAGGCCAAGGATGGAGCCTTGGGGAACCCCGACGGAGAGGGGTAGGGAGGAGGAGGGGGAGGAGTTAGGAAGAGATACATTAAAGGAGCGGTCAGAAAGGTAAGAGGAGAACCAGTCAAGGACAGAGTCCCGGAATCCAAGGGAGTGGAGCGACTCAAGCAGGAACGAGTGGTCAACAGTGTCGAAGGCAGCAGAGAGATCAAGGAGGACCAAAATAGAGTAAAGGCAGTTGGATGTAGCCACAAGAAGATCGTTGGTGATCTTAGCAAAAGCAGTTTCAGTGGAGTGAAGGGGGCGGAAGCCAGATTGGAGTGGACCCACCCCTTCCTTTCCTGATCCTGAGCACGCCCCTTAAGCATCCCTGCCCCCAACTACTATCTAGTATCTAGCCAATGGAACATATACTAATTGCCAAAGTGGCTTGCAGGAGGGAAATGATTCCCAACCCCTGAGTTACATGAAAAAGCAGTGATTTTATTCTGTTTTGGAAAAGGTGCGCAGGGATGTCGGTCATTTTAACCAAAAATCAAGCATCATATCGAAAAGGTGTGTGTCCTATGTAGTATAAAAGGCTTTGCTAAGAGACTTCACAGGATTCTTTTGAGAATCAAATTCAGAAAAGCTAAAAATAAAAATAAAAATATGTAACTGTTCGACTTGAAGGTCACTCCAAGAAAAATAACTTTCTGGTGATTAAAGCAGAAGAACCCAGCAATAGCTTAATCACACAGCAGACCCTCCGGTATCATTGCATGGTCCTCAGCATAACTGTCTATACAACCTTGCCAAGAGCTGTGCACTGCTGCAAGGAAAAATACACTCTGCCACTTGTTAGCTAGGGGCTGCCAAAGAGAAGGATATCTCAAGTACGCTGAGAGGAAGCCTACTGCATTGTGTCATTCAACTGTAATTCCTTTGGCTGTTTGGAAAACCAGGTGTAAATGAGCATAAAATATAGTCGTGTTAGTTTTTTTAGATGACACTTTATCAAAATGAGTGATTCCTTGCGAGGATCTGTATTAAGGGGGAACTGAATGACGAGTGTCAGGGGGATGCAAGCACTGATACGTTACAAAGCAGTATCACAGCTGTGCAAAAACCTGTTCCATCATTTTAACTTGCAACTTACTCCATGAGCCTTCCCACTGAGCACAATGTAAAGGGGAGCAGGATTTGAAAGTGGCTTCAATGGAACCAACTGTGGATAAAGCTACTATCCAGTGTGTGCAAAAGCAAGAATCTGTCCCACAGTGCCTGGTAATTATTTATAATCGTTGGTAGCAAAGCACTAGCTTTATGTGCAACTGGCAGTGCTAAAACAGGGCTCGTACTGATTGCAAAGGAGCACGGGGACAAACCCTGCTCTCAGCTTGTGCAGCCGAGGACAGAATTTGGTGGAGACTGAAGAAAGCAGCAGTGAAATAGTGTTAGAACAGATCAGACAAAACGAAGCAGTCATTTATATGCTGGGATCATGTGCAGTGTTGATGGAGAAGCATTCAGATATCAGGCCTCCTGACAGACCTGCTTTGAGTGCAAAATCCTGCTTTCCCACCTGCAAAGACTGGACAATGCGATAATACAGCAGCAGTGTGCGTAGTGAGATATGAGGTAAGGGTGTGGGTGGGGTACAATGTGTAGGGAGTGCGCTGGTGTGTAGCTTGAGGTACAGGGCAATGTGGCATGGGTCTGTGTGTGGTGGTACTGTCCACCAGTACACAGACACTGACAGACCCCCAGTTACACGGCCCCCATCAGACACACAATAATTCATGCAACAAGGGCATGCACAAAGGTGTCCTTGGGGACTACCCCACAAGTATGGAACTCCCTTCCCTTGGAGGTTCATCTGAGCCTGCTCATCTTCCAGAGGCAATGAAAGACCTTCTGTTTTGGCCAGGCATTTGGCAAGCGGGGATAGGATTTGGGGAGTTGCAGGTTAGGGGATTTGACTTGGTTTTAATTGTGTATTTTTTAAAATATTAGGGGGCTGGGGGACTTTATTTGGTTTTATCTGGATATCGAAATGTACAGGGTGTGGGTGGGGTACAATGTGTAGGGAGTGCACTGGTGTGTAGCTTGAGGTACAGGGCTATGTGGCATTTATTCATCTGGCCATTTTGTATTTATCCCTATTGGTAATGGTCAGACGAATATGATCATCCTATCATTTTATGTATCATAAGCCACCCTGTAGAATGAACAAACAAATAACTCAGTCTAGCTATCTATTTTATTCACCTTCCTGGCCCCTTTCAGACACAAACTGATCTTCATTAAAAAAATGAAGATTTTACCATAACTAATTTTTTACATCCAGTTAACCATAACATCCCCTTAAGGGCCAGGGCACTCTACACTACAGGCACTGCCAGGGGCGGCTAGTGGGTTTTGAGGTTGGAGAGGCAGGAAGGCCGGCTGGCCTGCCGGTGACAAGGTGAGCCTAGGGGCGGAGCCAGGGCAATGGTAGGCGGAGCCAGGGCAACGTTGGGCGGCATAACGCAGCAGCAAGGAGTGGACATTACATTACTTAATCCAGCAATCCTGAGATTTAACTGTTAGTCTGGTGATTCGTGGGCCTTAAAATTCCCCCCCAACACACACACACGTGCACGCGCATCAGAGGGCAAGAATACTGCTTTAGAAAGAAGGGACTTGCTGCATGTGTGTTGGAGGGACCCCAGTCCCTTCTGAAGCAGTATTCTTGCCCTTGCTGCGTGTGTGTGTGTGTGGGGATTTTAACGCCCATGAATCACCAGACTAACAGTTAAATCTCAGGATTTCAAAACCTCAATTTTATCACAAACATCACATTTCCAGCATTTCAACACCTAAAATCACCAGACTAAAAGTTACATCTCAGGATTTCAAAACCTCAATTTTATCACAAACATCACATTTCCAGCATTTCAACACCTAAAATCACCAGAATAACAGTTACATCTCAGAATTTCAAAACCTCAATTGAATCACGGGGCATTAAATACTAATTCCCCCTCACCCTCTGCTGCGTGTGCGTTGGGGGGAAATTAGTATTTAACACTCCACATCATCACGTGAACAAAAACCACATTCCAACTCCCCCACCACGTCCCCATGTGCCCCCACTCTCCCCACCATGTCCCCATGTGCCCCCTGCTCCCCCTCCCCCGTGTGCTCCCACCATGTCCCCGTGTGCCCCCACTCTCCCCACCATGTCCCCATGTGCCCCC
>QEPC01006809.1:178356-197657 GCA_003113815.1 Sphenodon punctatus
CCATGTTTCCATGTGCCCCTCTGCTTCCCCTCCCTCCGTTTGCCTCACTCCCCCCGTGTGCCCCCACCATGTCCCTATGTTCCTACTCCCCACCCCCAGGCCCCACATTTTACTCACCGCTGGCTCCTCTCCTCCGACCTCCAGGCAGCGCCGGGATCCTCCTGCTCCTGATGATGAGGCATAGGCTCCCCTCCCAGAGTCGAGTCAAAGTTTGACTCGACAGGGAGAGAGGGAGGAGGGGGAGGCTAAGAGCTAGCCTGTGCAGTAGCTCCCAAGCCCTCTGCGCAGCCAGCCAGAAGGAACAGGGAAGTCCTGGCCCGGGTGCGTCTGTTTGGCGACTGGGTATGGACTTTAGCCCTGCCCTACCCCATGCAATGAAATATTGCCCCCTGCGGCACTATTTCATTGTAGGGTCCCTTTATGCAGAATGGATGGCGCTTCTAGCCACCCATTCCACATAAAGGGTAGAACTTACCTGTTTTGACCCTGAAGGCTTCCTTAGGTCACATGTCCTAAAGAAGCCTTGGGGGTGAGTCTCATGCGCAACGTGCACAGTGAGAATTTTCGGAGCCATTCCATTCCATTTTAATTTATACCCCGCCTCTCTCCCGTAGGACTCGAGGCGGCTTACAAAATATACATATGTCCTAGGTTTTCCACACAGGGGCCCAAGGAACAACATTCACAAGCATCTAACATAATATACAATTTACGCATAATACAGCAAAGCAATACAGTTCCACAATCACATTCCCTCAAAACTCAGCCAACATCCCATTCTTTAACCTCCCCCACAAAAATGGGGTAGGTCCCACCAACAACCAAATCATCCCCTGCTGCCACCAAGGGAAACCTGACCACCTCCACCCTCCTCTCACCAGGGGGAGGTGGCCTCACCAAACCTACGTTGGCACTCCTAAATAACTCCTCCCCCTCCTCCCCATATCCTATCCTCTTCCCCAAGCCCACCCAAGGCACACCACCAACACACAGCTCCCCCCCATCCTCTTCCATAAACGTCCTGCAATCCCTCTCCATAACTCCCCTATTCTCATTCCCACAAAAAACTGCCCCCTGCCGCTTCTCCCCCAGCCATACAGAACACAACCCCCAATACAATCCCCCCCCAGCCTCACATCCTAACCCCCCCGTCATCTCTCTATCCCAACAAGGGTTCCCCCCTCCCCCCCTCCAGACCCCGAAGGGCAGCGGCCCTTTGGCTCGCGGCCGTCGAGTGGCAGCCTGTTCCTTAAATGCCCCCTGGCACTTCCAGTGGCCAGCGTGAGGGGGGCGAGGCAGGGGGGGTTAGAGAACAGTCCAGATCCCCCTCACCTGTTCCCCTTCCTTCCATAAGTGACGAAATGGACCCCCCCAACAACGGGAGCGGCGGCAGGAGCGGCTGCAGTGGTGGGGAAGCAAGCCCCAGATGGTGAGTCCAGCGCCGGCCTGTTCCTTAAGTGCCCCCTGGCACTTCTGGTGGCTAGCGTGAGGGGGGCGGGGCAGGGGGGGTTAGAGAACAGTCCAGATCCCCCTCACCTGTTCCCCTTCCTTCCTTCCATTGGTGGCAAAATGGACCCCCCAACAATGGGAGCGGCGGCAGGAGCGGCTGCATCTCGAAGAACTTTGTTTTAGAGGTAGCAACCTGCTAACAAGGTTCTTCTTCGAGTGGCTCCTCCCATTCTCACCCTGGTTGTGTGCGCGGCGCGATTTTTTTTCTCAAAAAAACAGAAGCAGTGGCAGCGCTGCAGCACCGGGGCCTGGGGGGGAGAGTACTGGGGGCTGGGGCCAGGAGGGGCATTGGCCCTGACGCCGTAGGGGGTGCACCGCCGCTGGGCACTGCAGACTTATATGTATCACGGACCGTGGGAGTGCGTGCTACTGCTCTTGAGTGATTCTGCTCCTTCCTGTCGGAGAAGTCCCCAAAAGTGGTGATGGGCATATTGCTCGTCAGCCTCTCGAGACCTCCCCGGTGGAGTCCTGCAGGTTTCTATTCTGTCTCCCCTCTTGTTCAATGTGTATATGAAGCCTCTGGGTGAGGTCATTCAGAGGTTTGGGGTGAAGTGTTCTCAGTATGCTGATGACACCCAGCTCTACCTCTCTTTTTCATCCAGCCCAGGCCCTGCAGTCTCGGTGCTTACTCGATGCTTGGCTATTGTCGGAGATTGGATGAGGGCGAGCTAACTGAAGTTGAATCCAGACAAAACTGAAGTGATGATGGTTGACCAGCCCTGTGACCTGGAGGGGATTGGGACCCAGTTATTGATGAAATCTGACCCCCTCCCGTTGATCAGATTCGCAGCCTTGGAGTGCTTCTGGATCCCTTGCTGTACCTGGATTGTCAGGTTGCGACGGTGGCCAGGAGCACTTTTCACCAACTCCATCTGATGAGGAGACTATGGCCTTTTATTTCGGATTTGGATCTGGCCACTGTCATCCATGCTTTCATCACTTCGAGGCTGGATTACTGCAATGTGCTCTATGTGGGGCTGTCTTTGATGACTCTTCAGAAGCTGCAGCGCAGAACGCAGAGGCTCAGTTCCTTTCAGGGACAGGGCACCAGAAGCACATTACACCGGTGCTTGAAAGTCTGCACTGGCTGCCTATAGCTTTTTGGGCACGATTCAAGGTGCTGATTTGGACCTTTAAAGCCCTAAATGGTCTAGGCCCCACATATCTGAGAGACTGCCTGTTTTTCCGTGCCCCATTGTTTCCCCTGCGATCGGTTGGGAGCATCTGTTAGTCTTGTTCATATGATGAGGGTTCGCAAGGGGGTGTTCTTGGTTGCTGCCTCGATGCTACGGAACTCCCTCCCATAGAATTCTGGTTGAGGCTGGACATCTTCCAGAGGCGGTGTAAGGCTTTTTATTTCAACAAACATTTGGCAGGTGAGAATAGGGGGATGGGGGTGGGGTTTGATGGAGATTTTGGGGTGTGGGGAATTGGGAGGTGGTGTTGGCTGGGTTTTGTGAAAGGATGGGGGAGGGTTGGTGGTTCTTAGGGTATTTTTGTATAAATCATAATACTTTTACTATTTGTGAGCCACCCTGAGCCTGTGGGAAGGGCAGCATATACATTTGAAAATAAATCAATAAAATAAATGTTACATCAGTTCTTCTCACGGTCATGATGTTATTTCTAGTTTATTCATGGCCTCCAGGACAGGGGCTTGGGGACATGTGTGTTCCATGCCCCTCCTCAACTCTGGAGCCCCGGATGGTCACACATTCTGCACTTATCCCACCTTGCTACCCATCTGTGTCAAATTCCATAACTGGAGAAAAGAGAAATGCAATATCCCATATACCAGGGGGTGGGGAAACTTTTCTGTCCTGGGGGCCACACTGAATATTAGTATGAGCTCCGAGGGCCACAGAGAGGTTGGGGCGGGGGTGCTTAACGGGTATATTCAAGAAAAAGAGGGCACAGATCATGGATCTGTCCCCTATCCTTGTGTGCATGCCCTCCTCTCTGCCCCATTAGCCTGAGCTCAGTTTTTCAGTGCTTGGGGGTAGAGACTGGATCCAGGGGTCAGATCCAGGCACTGGAAAGGGGCCACATAAGAATTTGCCGAGGGCCGCATTTGACCCCCCCAGGCCTGAGGTTCCCCACTCCTGTCATATACTATTACCATCCCCTTTAAGTGTCCAAACCCTTTTTGCCTGGGTAGTAATTTAGATTTCAGAGGCTAGCTTCAAATTTGGCCTTTTACACCCACAGATAATTCTTTTTATTGTGGTGCCCATAATAACCAAAGCCCTTGTTTTCAATTAAGATATTGATCTATTGAGTTTCTTTGCGTTCCCTGCTATGAATAAAGAAGTAATTTCAATTGGTTTTCAAGGATTCTTTGCCCACATCTTCAGGCAGGGGCCTGGAGAAATGAAATCCTCCGCAAAGAATACTGTTCCATTATGCATTCTCTTTGGACAATGAGAGAACTCCTATAGAACCTGGTGTTTCTTTCTGTATGCTTTTTATAAAAGGATCTTGGTGCTTATAACCTTGTCCGAGACTCCAATGAATAGATGAGACAAGGAGGAATATGAAATAAAATCAAACACTTCCACATGCTACAAGGCTGTTTCTAAACTTTGGCGATTAAAGAATGAATGAGTACCAATATTAGTATTCTCCATACAGCACTTTGCTGCTTCAATATCCCACGTGCTACTAGGTTCTGAGTTGGAAAGCTTTTAGTGCCTGTGATTGAAAAATTGTTAGCAATGAGCTATAATTCAACTCTTAGTGAAAGTGTTGGAATAACTAGCAGTTTAAATCAAATCTAGCAGCACGATCCTTGCAGTGTTCCACCAGAAAAAGTTTCACATTAGTCGAGCTAGCACTAGGGATGGGATTTAGGAAGGATTTCTGGATTTAGATCTGTTACAGATTTGGATCTTTTTAAAAAACTTTTTTTGTAAGGATTCACATTGTGAATTTATATTAAAAATAATTTTAAAATATTTTAAGCATTCATTGTATATGTGCAAAATGGCTGCCACCCACAGCCAAAATGGTGGCAACGGTATTGCTGCCATTTTGGTTAAGGTCGGCATGGCAGCCATTTTGTGCAAGCCCAAAACAGCCTGGTGGCCATTGTGAATGCACAATGAATTTTAAAAATATTTTTAATATGGATCCAGAATATGAATCCGTAATCAGCACAGCATTTTTGAATTAATCTGTAACTGCTGTTTTTGGACTGTTACAGATTAATCTGAATCCTTAATGCGCATCCCTATCTAGCACTGGCATAGAGCTTTGTGGATCAGGATGTAAATCTAAAAACTGTTAAAAGGAAACAAAAACACAGTTTCCATGCATCTGTTCAATTAGAGCCTGGAAATTTGTTGAAATTATTCACTGAGGGTGAAAACAGACATGACGCTAACCACCCTTTAACCACCCTTGGTGGTCATTTATGCGGGGCTGCATAGGGCACCAATACAGTCCTGCAAAATGCATAAATAACCACCAAGGGTGGTTAAAGGGTGATTAGCGTCATGTCTCTTTTCACCCTGAGTTGCTGAAAAATCAAACCAAAATCCCAGACTTGATATTGTCTTTTCCAGTAAGATCACAGTATCTGCAGAAGGGATCATGAATCCCATTGACATCAGATATATTAATCATCTCTTCGTTGCTGTCTAGGTCATGGTATTATATTTAAGTCTCAAAATACAACGAAAGTAGTCATTTACTAAGAACCTCACCAATTAAGTTTCTTTCATATGCTCTGCTTGGGGCTGCCCTTTATGACTGTTGGGAAGCTGCAGCTGGTGCAGAATGCGGTATCCCGGTTGCCGGGAGCACATTACATCAGTGACCCAGAGTCTGCACTGGCTGCCTATAGCTTTCTGGGCACAATTCAAGGTGTTGGTTTTGACCTTTAAAGCCCTAAACAGACTAGGACCCATGTATCTGAAAGACTGCCTTTCCTACCATGTTCTGTCGCAGTCCCTGTGGACGGCCAGAGGCGCCCTCCTGTGGGTTCTCCATTACTCTTGTTCGTTCGATGGGGGCACACAGGAGGGTGTTCTTGGTTACTGCCCCAAAGTTGTGGAACTCCCTCCCCTTGGAGGTCCGTTGGAGTCTGAGCCTGAGCATCTTATCTTTCAGAAGCGGTGTAAAACGTTTCTTTCTGGGAAAGCATTTGGTGGCCAGGGATACAGAGAGTAATTAGGTGGGAGGTTGTTGGTGGGTTGGCATGGATTTGTTGGGTTTTTTTGGGAGGGGGATTGTATTTTAATGTCTTTTAATTGTATTTTGTAAGCCACCCTAAGCCTTCATGGAAGGGTGGGGTATAAATGTCAATATATGAATAAATAAATACATTTCAAGTGGAACTCCTATTGATGACAATGATAATTCTGAGCAAAAATAAAGGGTAAAACTGTTCTATTCCAAGCTTAAAGGCTTAAAATTTTTATTGTTTAACCTTTGGTTTTTAACACGTGCATATACATATATATACATATCCATGTTGCATACTACATAATACAAGTTTAAGAAAAAATAATACAATCAGCACTGCAGCCCACAACGACCAAAAAAATATCGGAGATTAACAAATCATCAGAGGGGGCATCCCCATTCCATCTAGAATGCACCTATCCCTCTCCCTCCACCTGAGCAAGCTGTATGGACCATAGGCGCATAAAAAATCTGGCAGTACCTTGCTACCGTCCTAGATAAAGCCGAATCCGTCCCTCCAAGAAATTCCCTCACCATGCCCCTGTAATCAAAAGGGGCCAGAATAAATTTGCCCAATAGAGCGTCTCTTGGCCCCTTCAAGGCTGGGCATCGGAAAAAAATATGTTCATAGGAGTCTACCTCCGGTAGATCACATAACCGGCAAAACCTCCCAGCCCTTAGAGTACCTCTATATCGGCCTTCCAAAAGTGCAGAAGGATAAACACCGCAGCGAAAGCATGCAAGGGCTCTACGTTGATTGAAATCCTGCCAACTAAAAAGGTAGCTGGTCCTGATGTTCGTAGGGCCCCCTAGTGGATACTCGGGTGCTACTTTCTGGGCGGCCAACCTAGACCTTTCAGATTGTAGTTCTTGGTCCTGGATTCTCCGCCTGATAAGGGACAAAGCTTGTCTAGGGCCAAGAGGCCCCAAAGCTTCCCTTGAAAAACCCAGCAACCTGACCTCGGCTTCTATCTGTCCACCCCAAGCATCAACCAGCCCTGACCTTACAGCCAATGCCAAGAGTGAATGGTCCTGAGAAGGGAAAAGAATAGCCCTAATCCAATACCCAATCATTACTTGGAGGGCACGAGAACGCATAGTTATACTCCCTGTTTCGTGTCTAAGAATTGCCTGCGGGGTACCCCTTGGTACCCCCAGAATAGATCGCAGGGCCTGGTTCTGGATCGGCTCTAAGTTTGCCAGGAAGGAAGCACCCCAAACGGGAAAGGCATACAGGCACTGAGCAATAACCTTAGCCCTGAAAAGTCGCAGGGCTGGTACTGCTAGTTTCCCCCCCTGGGTATAGAAAAACCCCAGGACTGCTCTGAGTGTGCTTTTTGCCTGCAGTACCATCGCCCTATAATGAGATTCCCAGCTCAGGGAAGATGACAGGATCACTCCCAAATACCTAAATTCATTCACCTGGGCAATGGGATTCCCCCCAATGTCCCAAAGGTGAATCTTCCTTCTTGTCTGTTTCCCCATCACCATGACCTTAGTTTTAGGGAAATTTATCTTCAGCCCCTCCCTGTTACAGTATTCTCCAAACCTCAGCATCACCCTCCTCAGGCCTACCAAGGTCTGGGAAATGAGCACCGTATCGTCTGCATACAGCAGAGCTGGGATCCTTCTAGTGCCAATTTTGGGGGCATGAGTGTCATAGGTTTTAAGAAAGGGGGTTAGGTTGTTTAGAAAAAAGTTAAACAAGGTCGGTCTATTCCAAGCAGAAAAATGAACCTTTTTAATTGCATAAATAAATCTCATTAGGATAAATTAAACTCTAGAGCAGAATCAACATGTTAACATTATATTTGACAGCATATTTTTTAAATGAAACAGGCACACATTTTTACTGATATGAGGAAAATTCTCCTTGGAGTTAAGCAAATACTTCTCTGTTAGTAGAAAAATGAAACTACATTACTGTGTGTACAGTAAAAGCGGTGTGTGTGTGTGAAGGGGAATCTTTTTTCCTCCCATGGTCCACCTTGAAAATTAGTACAAGCTCTGTGGGCCAGATAAGACTTGGGCTTGGGGGTATGTAAAGTGTGTGCTTAGGATAAGAGAATGGGAGGAGAAGATCCAGATAAAGGACCTATGCCATGGATCCATCCACTCTGCTTGACTGTATGCCTCCATCTCTGTTCCTTTCCACAGAGCTCACCCTCTCAGCCTCAGTTCCCAATCTGTAAAATGGGAGTATTAATGCCCTATCTCACAATGTTGTTCTGAGGATGAACTAGTTAAGGATTACAAAGCCCTAAATGATAACAATGAATATGAAAAATTAAAGTGTTATATAATGTATTTGAAAGTGTGGTTGATCACACTCTTTCATACTTGACAGAGTCCAGGTTTGTGGGAGTTAGGCGTGCAGCTATTTTCAGCTTGACAAATTTCGAATGCAGTGATATACGGTGCTTTTAAACGTGCCTCTATTTTCGTGGATTTCACAATCCGCTTTCAGCAACCTCAAGGGGATGGAGATTAGATGTGCCTCCTTGCACCGGAAGTCACCCGGACCCGTTGGAAACAGTGGCACTGGGCAGCTTGTGCATTCTTTTTAAAACCTCTGTTTCCAATGGTGGCTGAGCGACTTCCGGTGTGGGGAGGCATGTCTAAGCTCCATTTCCGCGAGGTTGCTGAAAGCGGATTGTGAAATCTGCAACGATAGAAGCATGTCTTAAAACAGGCACACATTCTACAGCAAGAGTATAGAAACAGTTCTACCTCAACGCACTAAATTAATTATTACGTTAGTCAGACTTGCACAAGCCAGCAAAAGGTTTCGTGGACTGGCAAATCTAGTTCATCTACCTAGCTCTCACTGAAAAGAAAGGGTTATCGGGGAACCTTCCTGCATAAATAAATACCTTAACTGTTTGGAACAGGTAAATGCGTGCAAATGTACAAGACCTTTCATTGACAGCAGCCAGCTGCAGATGCGATAACTTCATAAAGGGCATGATCTGAAGTCAATGGAAGTGCCTCCCTTGGTGCCAGTGAGCTTTAATTCAGGCCCAGAGCGCTCAATTACACAACTGCCCACAGGAGACATTTTCTCCTTTACACTGACAACTAGAACCCAATCCTATATGTGCTAACTTTGCTCATCTTAGGGTGCAGTCACCTGATCTATGGGGGGGCCACTCCCTTCATGGCCCCGTGGCACAGCCACCACATTTCGAGGCCAGTGCAGGGAGTTGGGCAGACAAGCGGCCCCCTGCAGGGCAGCCAAGTCACTGCTGGGCAGTGGGATCCTGCCATGGCCAGGACAGGCTGAGGCACCAGCCACATGAGCAGGTGCATGGCCCTGCCCCGCCTCCTTCCCCAGACCTGACCAAATTCCCGCTGGCGATGACAGTGCACAATGGGCAACAGCACCTGCTGCTCAAAGCTATGCGGCAGGGCAAAAGGGGCCCCAGCAGACAGGCAGCCACTCCTTGGGTGGCCTTACCTCTTATGGGGTAAGGTTGCTATGTGACACATCCTCGGACCTTTCCCGAGGATGCAGTGCATAGCAGTCAGCTGCTCACCCCGCCCCGGGGCAGGGGAACATTTGGCAACAACCAGCCCCACAATGCACTGCATCACATGGTCCGGCTGCCCAGGCTGGTTTAAGGTTACCTACGGCATAGTAGCCTTCCCAGAGTGTCTCATGTGGCTGCACCCATAGTAATTTCAGCAAACTCCAATGGGGGTTGCTCACACAAAGCATCAAAGTTGTCCAGAACTGGAGGTGGGGTTGATGGAGCATTCTGAAGCCTGGGTACTGTGTATTGGGTGCCTGGCTAATGAGACATGCATGCATGTTCAGCATCTAACTGATTGCCGTATTTGGGGTTGGGAAGAAATTTTCCCTTGGGGCAGATCGGAAGTCATCTCTGAAGGTTTTTTCCCTTCCTTGGCAGCATAGGTGTGGCTCATTTATTTGCGATATCTGGATCTATTTTTTTCTTTTTTAAAAATAAAATTGTTCCATGTTATT
This sequence comes from Sphenodon punctatus, assembly GCA_003113815.1. Classification (NCBI taxonomy): domain Eukaryota; kingdom Metazoa; phylum Chordata; class Lepidosauria; order Sphenodontia; family Sphenodontidae; genus Sphenodon; species Sphenodon punctatus. Next base: position 188,039 of record QEPC01006809.1, read on the forward strand.
TCAAGCATTGGCCAGTGTGCTCTGGTTGGTCCTAGTCTCTACTTGTAGCAGATTTTTCCGTTTCTTGTTGGATAGATTTTTCGGTGCAGGTAGTTTGCGTATAGTGGATCCTTTATTGGTGCGGGGGGTGGACTAGATGGCCCAAGGAACCCTCTAGCTCTATGACTCCATGAGCAAAATGAAGCGTGAACATAAGTGTTTGCAGGATCAGAGACAAAGGCAATTAAACGTTTTAGTGAACTAGCTCAATTTCTGAAATATTACTACAGTATCATATAAAATAACTATCATTTGCCCAGAAATAGTTTAGATGCAGCATATTCATTTCTGTGGTATTCCTAAATTGCATTCACGGGTTTTTTTAAACTCAGAAACAACCGTTCTGAAATATAGCACCAAGGGCATATACGTATAGTCAAACTTTTGTATCTCGAGTGAAGTAACTGTTCTCATGGCCAAATTCTATACACTTCAGCCACATCAAGAATCCCTTTGAATTCAACCCCACATAGCCTCTCCACGCGCACAAAACAACCCCTCCAGATCACTTTGTGCATCTTGCTTCAGATTCACTGTTAAAATATGTATGGATTTTGGCCTAACTTTCTCCAGTCCTGACTCCTGGCTATGCCATTATACATCCTTCTACCTAACACTGAACAAGGAAGAGTTAAAAAGAAGAAATTACTTTCTAAAATGAGGCGGGGTGTGGAGGGTAGGAGAGGGAGGGGAATGCCATTAGTTATCTTGAATCAATAGTGTCCCATATTCTGACTTGACAAAAAGTTACCCATTTCCCAAGTTACTTATATGACTGTTAAAATGAGGCATTAATCTTTCTAAACAACCAAAGGCAGATAAAATTTTGCACTGAAAAGTCTCTCTTGTGCCTCATAATTAGCAAAAACCACTGACAGGAACATTTATTTCTAGTATATATACTTTGCTGAAAAGAAATAATTCCTACTTGGCAAGATTTCACCTTCACTTATTGAGTTCACAGCAGTGTTTGGCTTGGTGCCACAAACTGAGATTACTGCAGTTGAAGACAGTCTGATGGATGGAAGTAGACCGCCTATTGAGCTTGATAGCATAGCCATGAAAAATACCTTCTACTGACAGAGGGCTATGTATGAGCTGCTTCTGTAAATAGCTCTCGGTGTACATTCTGTTACTGACGTTGATTATTCACTCTTAATTCTCAGCATTGTATAACTTATCTTTAGTATTCACAAGTCTCGATTTGTACATGCTTATTTTACTACCTTGTGAAGTCTCATTGACTTAACAGCCGATTTACTATTCTGGGCAGTAAAATAAGCATGTGCAGAAGTGACTGAAGGATCAAGACCATAATGAGAAAACAGGCATGGAAAATTTTAGGAGTAAAATAAAACACACATTTGTTTAGGACAAAGCCATTAGCTACACTACAGATGCACTATGGGTCAGGCAATTTTTGTTTTAATGGAAAGCATTATTTTTATACCCACAACAAAACATGGACCTGCAGAAGTTTTCAAGCAATCTTCTAACAGCTTCATGCGGGTTTTCTGGAGCTCAGGGCTGTCCCATTCTTCTGTTTCTACTCCCCAGTATAAGTCTATGACCTGCAAATCAATGGACAGCACACTGTTAGTTTATCCTTTGCCTTAACACCCTACACAAAGAGATGAAAATGTCAATTTAAGGCGTCTAATCTTGTTGTTCGCTGGGTAAGGAATTGCGTCGGACTCATGAGATTTCGTTTCTGCTGGCCTAAGTCAAGTTCATACATGCCTGTTTCTCCTCTGAACTTCTACATCGGCTGAGGTAGGCTCTCTTTGGGCCAGGAACTGGCTGTTTTTAAATGATACGTTTAGAACATTCTAAGGGTTTTTATGACATTCTGAAGGGGATTGTCTATATAGTTGGAACGTTCAAAATGGTGATGCTTCTGGTTTGCTTCTGGGTTTTAGAATGTTTTTGTAAAACACCTTTATCAAGGTTTTATCAGAACGTTCTAAAGGAAGAACGCTATACAACAGTCGTTTTTACCATCTGCCCTGGTAGAATGTTCTAATCCTTTAGACTTCTGGGAATTTAATACTCTAATAGTCACTTCACAACAGTGGTCGTTTAGAAACAGAAACCAGACTGATTTGACAATGACATCATTCTGACAAGTCAGGTAAGCACGGGTTCGAGACAGTATAGTGTGGTAAGTTAAAAACAGCTCCTATTTCTTGCAAGGCGTTTACACAACACTTTGAAAATTAGTATAAACTCTGTAGGCTGGATAGGAGTTAGGAATAAGGGAGCTCAAGGTGTGTGCTCAGCATGGGGGAAGGAAGAGAGTCCAAATCATGAGACCCCAGCAGAGATCTACAGATGTTTCTCTAATGTCCATAGTTATAAATACTTATGTCTGTGCCTTTAAGATCCAACAGAGATTGAAGTGCCCTGTACTATAGCAGAGAAGGAAAGAAGGTCATAGAGTGCGATATTACCCTTCCTTTGCTACTTCATGTTTTGTTGTTTTGGAAACAAAGACTGCATTAATGTACGATGGCAGATGGCTTGCTATTTGTTTGCGGCTATAGATTCCGTGTTAGAATGTTAATAAGACACAAGCGTCTGGGAATAGCTGCTACGTTTATTTAAAGAGATTACGTGACAAAGTGTGACTTCACTTCATATTTTAGCTTAAAAGGATAAAATGTCCATTATTGTAGGAAACTTTACTTAAAGAAACAGAATTGGGAAGGGGATGCCTGATCAGCTGATCCTCTCCATCCCCTGCACAGCCAGGTGTTTGGGGGAGAGAGGGGTAGCTGAAGTGTTAGTGGAAGATGAGCGATATCTGGGGGAAATTGAGAGGGCAGAGAGAGGGTGGTATTGGGATGTCTGGAAGCTGGTTGGCCATGGGATGTGTGGAGATGACAGGCTGTTGGCTAGGGTGTGTCTGGACCAGTATAAAAGTCTCCTTCACCTTCTCTCTCTCCACCACAGCCATTTCCCCCTACTGCACCTGATCTGCTTCCCTACTGAGTGGACAGGTGGGCAGCGCGGAACAGAACATAGGCTACTTGGCTACCTGCTCAGCAGATGCCACTGCGGTCTCTGGTGGTTGTGAGCTGCAACATAAGCAATTTCAGAACAATATGAAGGGCAATTCCTTTGGAGTCCTTCCACCTAATATCCCTGCAATGTGAAAGTTGGGGACTGCTTCATCATGGCCTTCTGAAATAGTACCCATGAGCAGAATCCATATATCTATACTGTTTCATTTTTAAAGAAAATCTAATGTTGATTCTGTACTATGCTGGCTCTTTTGTCTTGTTTTATTTTAGCCTGTTCTTATGAAGGGTGTGTGCAATCTCCTTGTGTGTGTGCAGATATATATGCACACACGTCCTTAGTAATTCATCCTGCAAGCCTATTTCAGCCATCAGTGGCAGGGGGGCACATGGGATCAAGCTAAGTAGGGGCACAACACATCTACCAATCGGAGCACTTTCAGGAAACACATCACCCCCTTCTTTAGCTGAAAAATCCCACTGAACATTGGATGGCTTTAGACTGGCCAGCTATGCATCCCCTGCATGCAACCTCACCTGCACCAGACTTATATGGACCTGGCAGCTGCTGTGGCCCACAGTCCGCCCATGCAACAACCTCCATAGAGCTGTGGTCTGATCGCCTGCTGCTCTAGGCTGCTGCCCGCAGCTCTATGGCATTTCCCGGGACAACTCCCAGTTGGGAGCGGAGCTACAGCAGCCGTCCGCGGGTAGACGGACCACCGCTCCATCTCTGGCCAGTGCCCCAGGATTCTGCTAGCGGTGCTCCGCTTCTGCTCCGCCTGGCAGCCCACATTTAGAAGGGCGAGCCACCTGAATGTGAGGCAGAACCAAGCCATGGGTGCAGTTCATCTAAAAGCACCCAGCCCAGAACCCTTTGTTGTTTGTATTGTGAAAGCACTTACATGACCCTATGGAGAATGAAATCCTTGTGAATGCATGGTAAATGACAGCCGTTGTGCTTGAAAGCTTACAATCTAACAATAATTTGCTTATTAAAAACATTCCAAAGCAATTTAGATTTCCAGTCTAAGTCTGTTTAACTAGCTCGGCATCAGGGAAATCCTAGCAAGATTCTGTAAACAATGATTTACAGGCTATGGTCACTAAACATTAGAGATGAGAGAACACCTGCGTTATGGATTTTTAATTGGTCAGTGGATGCTAAACTTATTTTGCCTGCATAACCCTTTTTGAGACCTATATAAATCCATGACTGCAGACAAAAAACAAAGACATGCAAAGTATATATAACGTCCCACCGTAACCTCTGAGGTGCCCTCTTGCAGATATCAACAAAGGCACACAGAGGGTGGAAACAGACATGACGCTAACCACCCTTTAACCACTCTTGGTGGTTATTTATGCATGTTGCAGGGCTGTACTGGTGCCCTATGCAGCCCTGAAACATGCATAAATGACCACCAAGGGTGGTTAAAGAGTGGTTAGTGTCATGTCTGTTTTCACCCAGAGAGGTGTTGTCGGTGGCTGCCCCACAATTATGGAACTCCCTTCCTTTGGAGGTTTGGCTGAGCCTGAGACTGCTCATCTTCCACAAACAATATAAGACCTTTTTGCTTGGCCAGGTGTTTGGCGAGAGGAGGAGTGGGGTAGGGGTATACTGGGTCAGGGATTTTATCTATTATTTATTTGCGTGTTCCAATATTTGGGTTTATTCTGTCTTTCATTATAAATGTTTGTATGTATTGTAACCTGCTCTGAGCCTTGAGGGAACGGATGGGCTAAAAATGTAAATAAACAGACATCAATGGGATCCAAGGGGGACTTTGCCCAGAGTCTGGGAACCTGTGAAATAGGGGAAGAGTGACTGTATCTTTTGGTTTATAGAAGCTGTCTCAAACACCTTGGCACAAAAGGCTTCTCTGCATGCCATGGCTTCCCCGTAGCTTTCTGCTTCACTGATTCCTTCTCCCTGTCTTCAAACTGCTTCTGGAAACCTCTTTCCCCCTCATTTTATATGTCTCTGTCCCTGCTGTTCAATCTTTCTCTGATTTTATTGCCAAATTCTCTTTGCGCTGTGGTCACTAATAGCCATATCACATATTACAAAACTTTAACTATGGCTAGATGGAGAATAGCGTCGTAGGGGTGGACTTTCTGGCATGCTATGGACCTTGCATCTGTGTGTCCCAAAAAAGGGGAGACAGTATCTTTGTCATCACAAAATCTCCTAGCACAATTTTAGTAGCATGGAAAACTAGAATTTTATATTTAAATGATTTCATTATTGATTTCTTACAATATGCTTAATACTTACAGTAATTCAACTTTTATTTATGTAAAGTGTGGTTATTTCCACAGATGGAACTATGTACAAATGTCAGTTTCCTGAGTGGATTTGTTCCTTGAGTGTTCTCCAAGTCTTATCTTCTGCTGCGAATAACAGTTACAGACCTACTATTGGTAATTTGTAACCTATCACTAAAATTTGCCACTGTTCCAGAGGATTGGAGCATAGCAAATGTAATGCCAATATTTCAAAAGGGTTCCAGAGGTGATCCTGGAAACTACAGACCACTGAGACTGATGTCTGTGCTGGGCAAACTGGTGGAAACTGTTGTTAAGAACAGAATTACTGAGCATATTGATAAACATGGTGTAATGGGGAAGAGTCAACATGCAGTTTGTAAGCTTTCGGGCAGGGACCGTGTCTATCTTATTCCTTGTAAAGTGCCAGGTACATTGCTGGTGCTGTATAAATGCTAATAAAACAACAATAATAATAATAATTAATAAATAATAAATAATTTAGGAAAGGGAAGCCATGCCTCACTAATCTATTGGATTTTTTTAAGGGTGTAAATAAGCATGTGGATGAGGGTGAGCTGGTCGATATAGTGTACCTGGACTTCCTCATGAGAGACTCTTGAGGAAATTAAAGAGTTACGGGATAAGAAGCAGTACCCTATCATGGACTGGCGACTGGTTAAAAGATAGGAAGCAATGGGTAGGACTAATTCATCTGTTTTCACAGTGGAGGGAGTGCCGCAGCGATCTGTACTAGGACTGGTGTTTAATATAATCATTAATGATCTGGAGAAGGGAGTAAAGAGTGCGGTGATCAAATATGCAGATGGCACAAAGCTATTGAAAGTAGTTAAAACCCAGGCGGACTGTGAAGAATTGCAGGAGGACTTTGCGAGACTGGGCATCTAAGAGGCAGATGAAATTTAACGAGGCATGTGGACAAGTGCAAAGTGATGCACAAAGGGAAAAATAACCCAAACTATATGTATACAATGCTGGGTTCTGAATTAGGAGTTACGACTCAGGAAGTGGATCTTGGAGTCACTGTGGACAATACATTGAAATCCTCAGCTCAGTATGTGATGGTGCGCAAAAATGGAAACAGAATGTTAGGAATCATTTGGAAAGGGATAGAGAATAAAACTGAAAATATCATAATGCTTCTATATAAATCTATGGTACGACTGTACCTGGAGTATTGTGTGCAGTTCTGGTTGCCCCATCTCAAAAAAAGAAATAGTAGAACTTGAAAAGGTGCAGAGAAGGGCATGGACCAACTCCCGTATGAAGAGAGGCTTGATAGGTTGGGGCTGTTCAGCGTGGAGAAGAGATGACTGAGAGGGGGTGTGGTAGAAGTTTATCAATCATGGGTGGTGTGGAACACATAAATAAGGAGCACTTATTTGCCCTCTCTAACAGTACTAGAACAAGGGGACACTCCATGAAATTAACTGGCAGAAGATTTAAAATAAATAAGAGAAAGTATTTTTTCGCACAATTAATTTGTGGAATTTACTGCCAGAGGAAGTGGTCAAGGCCGGTAGTGTAGCTAGTTTTTAAAAGGGATTGGATAAGTTCTTGGAGGATAAGTCCATTAATGGCTATTAGCCAAGTAGGATTAACAAGGAATGGATTGTCCATTGTGACCTGTCAGGTATTTTTCACAAGAGACAGAGATTGGCCACTGTCAGAGACAGGATGCTGGGCTTTATGGACCGTTGATCTGACCGTGTATGGCACTACTTACGTTCTTATGTTCTTCTTTTACTCACAAAGCAGAAAGGCTACCGGCCCATTGCTGTAGTTGCTCGAAAACACAGTCTGCATTTACACACTTGTTTCTTGTGATATACTGGGCATTGGCAACCAGTGCTGTCCTTGGCAAAGGGGTGGAATGAGGTGAGGGGACGGGGCCCTGGTTGGGGGTAGGGACAGGACCTCCTGGTTGGATGGGGTACAGGGCCCTGCAGAAGAGCCTGTCCTGGGAGGTGCCCAGCCCAGGAAATCTCTTGAGCAGCAGCAGGAGCAGCCTCAGCAGCAGTGACAGCCCTCCACCCCCTGCTCGCAGCAGTGGCATATAGTGGTAGTGCTCCGCTCCCCCACCAGTAGCAGTGGTGGAAGCACGGGCTTGCTGCCAACCTCGAGCCTCCCCTTGGAGTCCCGCCCCTCCTGAGGCCCCTGGGACCAGTGGTGGGAGTGGGGCCCCAGCAGACTGTGCCACTGCTGCTTGTGGGAGGGGGGACGGGGGGGGAGTGCTGCCACTATTGGAGGGGCAGCATTACTGCTGCTCCTGAAGGCAACTTCCCCCTCTCCCATAACTCCAGGCTGGGGGAAGAGCCCCACCCCATAGAAAATGTCAGCCAGCCCTACAAGGTGCACCAACTTGGAACCTTTTGGAACAGCAGCATAAGCTGTCACTATTCTGACTCCTTGGGGTGGCACTTCTTGGGCTCTTGGCGTGGCTGCTGTGCCTGAAAGCCAGCCCTGTCAGCAACTTCATCAGAAGCAGTACTCATTGGGGCTGCATGACCACTACCTGTGTGTGCCTGCTTGGAGCCTCTGTAGTAAAAGGATGGTACGGCCAACACCGCATTAATTTTTTTCACTGTATCTATGAGTCCAATAACAGCAGAATCTCTCAAGAGCTAGAAAAGTGGGTGGGAAGTTTGAACATGCAAATGCAATACTCTTAGGGAACTACAAGAACACTAGCATATAATCTTTCCATTCTTCCACATACCAATTTGTAGAAACTATATTTATTTAGTTAAATGACAAGCCACCCCCTGCTAACATTTGCTTAACTCTAGTAGACTCTCTTTAGCAATCCAGCCTCAAAGGGCCCTCCATGGCCCTCAAAATGAAACAGATGTGTAATACATTCCTAGGTGTCATAACATTCATTGCAAACAAAACATCATCCTAGTGCTGACTCAACATCCTGTATCCTGCATAATAGTGGACCAAAAAGGACTTAGAATTTTGTTCATAATAATTGCATGCCTACACTGGGGTGTACAAAATAAGAGGCTAATACATGAAATTTGTCCCTAGCGTGTCCAAAGATGTTACTCAACGCTGGAAAAAACAGAAGCATGGCATGTTCTTGCATCACGTGAGGCACAACATTGAATTTCAGGGTGATAGGTCATGGGCAGGACATTAACATGATGAAGGTTACAACAGGTGTCTTCACATGGACAGCTGCCCTGCCTCACCTCTCGGTGAGCCGTTCGTTTAACAGTGGCCAGCCAGATATGCAGGCGGAGCAGAGGCAGGGCAGGTTGTTCCTGCTCTGGGGCAGCCCTGCCGCCAGCAGGCAGTCCAACTCTGGGGCACCGGTTGGAGGCAGAGCTACGGTATGTCTGCTTCTGGCCAGGGGTTGCCTGGCAATGCCATAGAGCAATTTGCTAACAACTCTATGGTGTGGGGGAGAGGGTGCGCATCATGGGTGGAGTGCGGGCTGCGGCAGAGGCGAGTGAGGCTGCAAGTGGGCAAACGTGGGGGTGCACCCCCGGATTTGCTCTGGGGGTGAGCACCCTCTCATTCAGAGGCGGCGGGCCCCCTAGGGAGGCAGGGGCAATGCCCCTCCTGCCCCCCCAGGACTCCCCCGGCCGGCAGACGAGCTTTTAAAAAAAATATATAAAAAATCAGCCATGTCGGCGTCGCGGTGAATGTTCGGAGCCATCTTGAAGAACCTTGTTTAGAGAGGCAAAAACCTTCTGAAGGTTTCTGCCTCTCTAAACAAAGTTCTTTGAGATGGCCCTGAACATTCTCACCAGTGACTACTCCCCCACCCCCGAAAGCATTCTCCCTTTATGTGGAGTGGGCGGCTAGAAGTGCCGTCCATTCCACATAAAGGGACCCTGCAATGAAATAGTGCCGCAGGGGGCACAATTTCATTGCAGGGGCTGGGCAGGGCTAAACTTCATACCTGGGTGTCCAATAGAGGTGCCCCCAGTATGAACTAAGAGCTACGCGTGCATCAGCAGCTCCCAGCCCCCTGCACAGGCTGGGTCCCAGCCTGTGCAGGGGGCTGCTGATGCATGCGCAGCTCTTAGCCTCCCCGAGTCCCTTGCTCCCTCCCTCCTTGGATGCAGATCAGCGGTGGCGTTGAGGAGAGGTCAGGAGCTGGCCCCACCATGGTGAGTAAATTGCGGGGCCCAGGGTGGGGATGGGGGGAGTGGGGGCACACGGGGGGAACGGGGGGTATATGGGGAGTGAGTGTGGGCACACAGGGGGAGGGGGGAGCAGCGGGGCACATAGGGAGCGAGTGCGGGCACACGGGGGGG
>QEPC01006809.1:197787-216581 GCA_003113815.1 Sphenodon punctatus
GGGTACATGGGGGGTGAGTGCGGGCACACGGGGGGTGAGTGCGGGCACACGGGGAGGGGGGAGTACATGGGGGGGATTGCGGGCATGAGGGGAGAGCCGGGGTACATGGGGGTGAGTGCGGGCACACGGGGCGAGTGCGGGCACACGGGGGGAGCAGGGGGGACATGGTGTGGGAGTTGGAATGTGGTTTTTGTTCACTTTATGTGGAGTGTTTGTTTCGCTGCTGCATTTGGGGGATCTGTGGATACCTTTGCAGTCTTATGGGAATAGTTTGGTTTATGGTTTTCTGGTTTTTATATGGGTTTTGTCCACTTGATGATGTGGAGTGTTAAATACTAATCCCCCCATCCCCCAAAGCACATGCAGCAGAGGATGAGGGGGAATTAGTATTTAATGCCCCGTGATTCAATTGAGGTTTTGAAATCCTGAGATGTAACTGTGAGTCTGGTGATTCATGGCCTTGAAATTCCCCGCCCCCAAACACACATACACAGCAGAGGGCAAGAATACTGCTTCAGAAGGGACTTCTGAAGCAGGGATTGGGGTCCCTCCAACACACATGCAGCAAATCCCTTCTTTCTGAAGCAGTATTCTTGCCCTCTGCTGCGTGTGTGTGTGTGTGTGTGTGTGTGTGTGTGTTGGGGAGGAATTTTAAAGCCCCATGAATCATAATTTTTTTTTTTAAAAAAAAACCCACACAGAAACCACATGCAAACTGTGTTTTGTTGCAATCCTTGATCCGTGTAAAAATGGTGACTGGTGGGTTTCAATCTGTGGTTTTAAATGGGACCAATGATAATCTTGCATGGTTATGTAGAATGCATGGCATGTCAGTCCTCCTCAGTATCATGAACTACTGGATTCAGGCTGTGACTGGGGTGCTTTGCAAGGATGAGTGCCTGTGTTTTGGGTTTATAAATTATTTATGTTAAGCTTGATGTGCATGCAAACTGTGTTTTGTATGTTAACCCTGGGAACTCCTTGCTGTTGGGTTATGCCGCCTACTGTTGCCCTGGCTCCGCCTACCGTTGCCCTGGCTCCGCCTACCGTTGCCCTGGCTCCGCCTACCGTTGCCCTGGCTCCGCCTACCGTTGCCCTGGCTCCGCCTACCATTGCCCTGGCTCTGCCTACCATTGCCCTGGCTCTGCCTACCATTGCCCTGGCTCCGCCCATAAGCTCGCCGGTGGCTTTGCTGCTGGCAGGCCAGCCGGCCTTACTGCCCCTTCAGCCTCAAAACCCACCAGCCGCCTCTGCTCACGTCCAATGACCTGAAAAGTTTGTTCTTCATGACAAGCTATAAAAAGCGGCAAGAACTGTTTACAGAGGACGGTGAGAATGTACAAAGAAGGGACTAGCAAAATATCATTTGCATTAATGATAACTAGTAGCTCCATGCAGCACTGTAAGTAATGAAGCCTGGTTTCCTAGGAGTGGACAATGCTCTACATAAATCAGTAGGATTTTTCAGCTACAAAAACCTGGGCTAGCCAGGTTCACGTATTGTTAAAAAATTTGGGGTTCCTACTTACCATTGGACATTTTGCCCTTCAACCTACTTTGTATGGAATTGGCCAGTGTGAGATCAGAAGGGGAGACACACCTTCTTTCTATCGGAAAGCAGGCTAAAAATGGGAGAGGACTTAGCAACAGTGTCTGATGTTGCTGAAAGCTTCTTGCCTCTCACTGCTGAAACTGCAAGAAATACCAACTACCCTCTGTTCATACCTAATTGTTTTAAAAACTTTCTTTTCATTCATAGATCAGTGTTTTTACAATTTCTCTTCTGAGCTGGGTTGTAATGACTCCTGTCTTCTTTACACATCATTCAAATCTTCCTTGATAATTTAAAGAAGCTGGCATTTTATTTTACAGATCTTCTTGAAGGTTATCTCTTCAAAGTACTTAAACTGGAAATAATACAGACTTTTAAAACTGTTTAAAGGGCCTTTTGGGCTCAAAGTTGGATGTCTTTATTTATTTCTACACAGCATTTTCTTTCTTCTGTTTGTCATCTCTCCTTTTCCTCACAATTAGCTCCTGCACGCAGGGACATGCTATTCATTAACAGTTGCTAATTATCCTGAGGGAATGTTTCTGTTACAGACTTAGATTTTCCAGTTTAAAGGAAACACAGAGAAACACAGCTATGAGTCGAGATGATTTAAGCTATCAGATACATTGTGCTGTGGAGGTACTACCTTACTTTAAAATAAGCTTACTTTATAATGGTACCTTTAAAATCCCAATCAAAATACCTGTTCTTCATAAACATTTTCTTGATTCAAAGGAATACAAGTGAAACAAATAAAAATTTTGCTAAACAAACTAGTTTGGGGATGGAATTAATCTGTTCAGTCACATTTCCCTGCATATGGTAATTATGTCCCCTAGGGATGGCCAACAACTTCAGGAAGCCTGACAGATCTCATGTTTTGCAACAATTGAGACCCTGTTATCAGCAAAGCCAGATGACTCAGAGAAAACTGCAGCACTGAATATATTAGAGTGAATTTAACTTAGGTTGACAATTTATCAAGTAGGTGGTGACTTATGGGTACTATGGCATGTGGCTTTCGTGTCCATCAGATACTGTTGGGAAATTATAAGTAGCAGACCGAACCATTACAAGGCTATTATTTTAGCCAGGTTACTATAAAAGATCATGAGTCATTCTTTGTGAAAACAAATGTGCTGTATAAATGTAGAAATAAAAAACTAAAGCCCTTTTCTCTGACCTCCGCACTGTAGCTTTACAGGAATAAGCTACGTCCCTTCTCGTATGTCTAGGAAGTACCTAGCCAACTCTAGATGCTACCATTAACTAATAATAGAAATAACTGTGTGCATTTCAGAGACAATAACACACCCAAAATGGTGGGGAGGGGCTTAACAAGAAAGGGACATTTGGAAAAGACACTCCTGTATGCTACTTCATTCCTCCTTTGTAAAATTCTACACTCTCTGTCCCACTGACTCCAAACAACCTTTTAGCCATTCAGGCGGTCATGCGAGTTAGATTTGAGTAGCTGCTGCTTTTTGTTGGCTGCTAGACGATTACTGGAAACATAACCAGAATGGTGAAATGGTGCTGGAAGGACTGAAAACCACTTGTAAGAAAACTGTCCTGACTATTTCTAAGGCTCATGTCAACTCTCAGTCTTCAGCTAACTACTGCTAATATCGCTGGTCTCCTTTTTATTGTTGTGGACAAAAAGGGTGAATTTCTGAGGCTGCAGCCAGAGAATTGCTAGTTTTCCCTTCCTTTTTTATGATCCACTGTATCCAAGTAAGAACTGATGCCACTCTGCTTTTTACACTGGCAAAGGTTATCAGCACACCCCTGCCCATCTCCAGAGGAGTATTTTCCCCAAGTAAGGACAGCATGTTAAGCTTGAAGAAAACATTACTCTGTTGCTTTCCTTTCTTTCTTTGAAACTGCCCCTCAGAGGTGGTTGAGGAATAAGGAAGATAAAGGACTAAAATATCAAACATCATCACTCTCTCTGAAAGCTGTACAATAGGAAGTAGAGATGTTCTGTTCTGAGCCACACAATCCTCTGCTGAATAGCCTGTGTGAGTCCCATTCACTTCAGTGGAATGCTGTTGTGCTGCTAGGATATATGGTATCATCGCAGAGGACCGTGATAATGCTATCCTTTCCTCTGCATTCCCTCTTGATACTACTTCAATAGAGACACAGCCTAGGCTGCCAAGCAACTGGCCTCCGCACATCAACTTTCTTTAAAAAATATCTAAAACCACACTAAGTGCTATCTCTACTTCTATAAAAGGCTCTGTAGTTCCATTTTAAATGGAAGGAATCTAAGGTCACTTGCCCACGTTACCGGGGCTGGAGAGTCTCCCAGCAGGGAATCTGACATTTGGAGGAAGAAAAGTCACTGGATGCAGCTGATGACACTTTCAGCCCTGCGCCCATGTGCGGAGCTCGGCGTACATTCCTCGCCCTGAGACTCACCGGCCCCGGTAACGTGGGCAAGTGGCCCAAGACTGATCCACTTAAATCACTTTCTCTGGGGAACCTCAGGCCCAGAGACGAATGCAATTTGCAGCTAGTTTTAATTTGGCCCCTTTCTAGTTCCTGGATCTGGTCCCTGGATCCAGTCTCTACTCTTAGAGCGCTTTTAGACGATCCCGCTGACAAGCGGGATCGTTCAGAGGCAGGATCGGGCACCCGCCTTTCTCTCTACGCCGGGTCTGATGCTCAGAAGAGCATCAGACCCGGCGTAGAGACTCAGTGCGCATGCGCGCCCTTCTGCGCATGCGCACTCAGAAAAAACCCCGGAAGTGTGCTGTGAAGCCGGCACAGCGGCGATCCGCGTTGGACGGGGCAGGATCGCCTGCCCAGTCTGACGTGGGGAAGAGCCAGCGTAAATGTGAGTTTTCCATTTAAACGAGCACAAAGAAACGCGGCTGATCAAAGCATCAGCTGCGTTTCTTGTCTCGTTTAAAAGCAGCCTCAAACACTGAAAGATGAGCTCAGGCTAAGGAAGCAGAGAGGAGGGCATGCACGCACGGGTAGGGGGACAGATGTGCGACATAGATCCATGATCTGGACCCTCCTCTTCCTGAGTGCACTCCTTACGGTGCCCCCACCAAAACTAACCCCCACCAGGAGGGAAAAGGAACCCCACCCCTGCCTTAAATGAAAATGCTTGATTTTAATAATAAAAAAACAACAACCAGGATCTGTTGACAAATGTACATGAAAAGTAATGCCAGAATAACAGCTTAAGTACCATAACTGGTATTATCACTAAAGAGATTGTTTCTTTATTTTGGAAAACTGATTTACTCTGGGACAGTGCTCAATATTCAAATGCCAGCATTACATGAAGAACTGGAAACCGATTTCTTGTGCTAAATTAATTACTTTTTTTTTTTTTTTTACAATACAGTACATCTTCTCTTATCTTGACCTCGCATATTTGGAAACTTTATTTATTCTGGACATGGTTTATCTGCCCTGCTACTTTCACAGGATATGAAGCATGTCTAGGATAGAGAAGCACTGGCAGCTTTTAAATAGTAGATGAAGAGCATTAACCATCAGATCAACCTAGATCAGCTCCTGAGCAATAACAGCACTACACCCCAATTGGCTGTGGTGGACTGTCATCAATGCTGATCAGCTTATTGAGCCCCATCTGTGCTTAGCAACTACTCAGAGCTAACCCCCTCATTTCCGGACACCTCTCATATCCAGACAAATCCTATATGTTAATTTTGTTTTTGTATCTCAGAGCTTAGTCTAAAACATTCTAATTCCTTACGTTGAATTTGGTGGGCTTTGGATCTGCTGCTGAGGCCCTAATTCAATAAGCACTTAAGAATGCACCTCCCTATTCAGAGAGGCATGAAGATTTAAGCCAATTATTTTCTACCTTTAACCTGTGGAACTCTTTGCCACAGGATGTTGTAAAGGTCAATGGCATAACTGGGTTCAGAAAAGTACAACACTTAAGCATCCCTACCCTCACCTTTGATGTGGCCCTTCAAAGTGACCCCTGGGAGAGAAAAGGTTCTCCACCCTGTAGAGTCTATTAGTCATAAATGGCTATTAGTTAAGTTGGCATGGGGATGAGGCCTTTGGCTATCAGGAGCTGGGATGAACAGCAGGAAGAATTCTGGGAGAATTAGAGTGTATGGCACTAAATGAAGTTCTAGACATAATAGGCATTTCAGGGAAGGAATGGCAGCATTGCACATAAAGAACATTAGGGGGGAATCGAGGATAGGGCGTTCTGGGTACTCAGATCACAGCAGGAGGGGGAAAGGTATTTTCTTGGCCAGGCGGCCCTTACCTCAGATGCTGCTGGGCCTGGGTCTTCTGGGAGGGCTAGAGGTCAGTCAGAGGCAGGCTATATGCTGCTAGGCAGGAGGGGACAGTAGCAACATTCCGGTGGGTCTCTCCTTGGGCTGGATGGTGGCTCCCTCCTTCCCGCCAGGAGCCACCCATGGCAGGCAGGGGGCAGCCATGGGGAGAGGAGGATAGCCATGGGAGAGAGAGCTTAGGAACAAACCCCTCTCTCACACACACTTTCACTCACACTTCTCTCTTTCTCTCACACACACACACACAAACTCACACTTTTCTCTCACAGTCACACACCATAACTCTCAGTTACTTTCACACACACAGTCACTCTCACAAACACACAAACTCACTGTCAGACACACAAACTCTCACACTCTTACAGACACGCAAACTCACACACTTCTCACACACTCACAAACACGCATACACACAGATGTGCACACACTCACAGAGACACGCATACTCTCTCAGACAAAAATTTCAGTTACTTCTCTGTCACACACACGCTCTCACACTCGCATACACTTGCATTTCTCATTCACACAAACACACACAAGCTCACTTCTCTCTCACACACACACTCACTCAGACACACACACCTCTCTCATACACGTACACACACATTCACACTTCTCCTTCAGACACACACTCTCACTCAGACACAAACTCACACTTCTTTCTCTTTCCCACTCAGACACATGCACATACTTTCATGCACACACTTTCTCACTCACACAGTCACTTCTCTCTCTCTCTCTCTCTCTCTCACACACACACTCACACACACACATACACACACTTGGGTCCTCTTCTATGCGGGTTGCCTGGTCGCGGTTGCAATCAGTGCCGACCCTTCCCAAGTCATGGGGAGTGGAGAGGAGCTGGGGCTGGCCACTTGGGTGGGGGAAAGTCAAAGATCAGACCCTCCACCCTGTGGGGGAGTCACCCCGGGCAGCGAAGCTACCTTGGGAAAGGGGGCTTGTCCTACTGCCCCTGGTAAAAGCAGGGAGGGATCTCTGTGTGTAGCTGCCGCCAGGGAAGCCAAGGCCGTCCCACCCACCACCACTCAGCGTCCCAGGCTGGAGGGACTCAGGGCAGCTGCTAAGCTAAATCTGGCCATGTCCCTGGCTCAAGCTCTGGGGGAAAGGAGAAGCCTGGCTCAGGGAGGGAAGGAAGGAATGGACATCAGCCAGGCAGCCCCCCCTGCCCACTCGCCTGCTCTGCTGTTGCCATCGCTACTAATACACACTGTGTGATTGTTTCAAAGGCCCCGTGTTGCCGCCACATATGTGCACGCTGGGGCCGCCATTTTCCTAGTCTGGAATGCTGAGAAATGTAGTCCCAGCATGCCAGACTAGAAAAATGGTGGACCAGTCCCAGTATGCGCATGCGAGGTGGCGACAGGAAATTTGAAACAATCACAGCGTGTATGAGTAGTGGCAGTAGCAGCATCGGGGCAAGCAGGTGGGTGGTGGTAGTTCCTCCCCTCCCTCCACTCTCCTGCTGTTGCCGCTGAGGGAACCTAGCTTAGGGCCGGGGCAGACAGAGGCACTGTCCATGGCTGGGAGAAGAAATGGCCCCCAGGCACGGGGCTCCGGCTGCCGCGGGGTCATGTGTGACTTCACATATCGTGCATGCTTATGGCCGGCCCTAGATCAAGGGTATGGAATGACTCCCCTATGAAGGGAGGCTGGATAGGCTGGGACTCTTCAGCTTGGAGAAGAGGCGTCTGAGGCCAGCAGATGTGGTCAAGGGCAGTAGCATAGCTGGGTTTAAAAAGAGGATTGCATGAGTTTCTGGAGGATAGGTCCATTAGCAGCTATTAGTCAGGTAGGTTTGGGGAATGAAGCCTCTTACTGTTGGGAGCTGGGAGCGGACAGGGAATGGATTGCCCCATCCCATAGTGACCTGTTGGGTATTTTTCCAAGTGATCACGATTGGCCGCTGTTGAAGACAGGTGCGTGGCTCGAAAGGATGGACCAGTGGTCTGACTCAGTATGGCAGTACTTATGTTCTTAGACTGATCACTCCATTACGACCTGTTGTGAACTTCTCTGCAGCAACCAAAGTTAGCCACTGTCAGAAACAGGTTGCTGGGCTAGACAGACAGTTGGTCTGAGCTGACCTTTATCATCTTACTTCACATCATATTTATGACTTTAACATTCATTACTGTTAGCATTATATAGACAGTGCAATACAAGGATCAAGATATTCTAAAAAACAAGAGTAATAAAGTTTATATCTTTCCAAACTAGACTATAAGAATATAAGAAGTGCCATACTGGATCAGACCAAACAGTCCATCAAGCCCAGTATCCTGTCTCCGATTGTGGCCATTCTTGGTCACTTTGGAGAAATACCCAACAGGTCATAATTGAGTGATCTATTCCCTGCTGTTCCCGCCTAGCTCCTGACTGTCAGAGACTGCATCCCCAGCCTACTTGTCTAATAGCTATTAATGGACTTATTCTCCACAAATTTATCCAATCCTTTTTAAAACACAGCTATGCTACTGGCCTTGATCACGTCCTCTGGCAACAAACTGCACAAGTTAATGGTATGTTGCATGAAAAAATACTTTATTTTATTTTTTTCAGTCTGCTGCCAGTTAGTTCCATGGAGTGTCCCTTAGTTCTAGTACTATTTGAAAGGGTAAATAACAACTCCCTATTAGCTTCCATGATTTTATAAACTTTTATCATAGACCTCCTCAGTCATCCCTTCTCCAAGGTGAAGAGCCCTAACCTAGCTAGCCTTTCCTCGGACAGGAGTTGTTCCATACTCTTGATCATTTTTGTTGCTTTTCTCTGTACCTTTTCCAGTTCTACTATAGCAATCACACTAAATCATTTAACAAAAAATGGATATTCAATCACACTAAATAATTAAACGAAAAAGTATTCTCCTTGGTAATTCCAATTCCATATTACGGGTGAAAGGAAAATGCTAAAGTAGTAAGGCACACTCCAATTCTACATGGTATAACCTCCCTCACCCCCCCACATAGAAAGAGGTCCTGCTGTGCAACCACAATGCAGAGAGAGGAGCTGACACCACTGACTGCTTCATGTTAGCTGAAGAGGCCCTGTAGGGGGAGCTGTAGTGCTAGCCCAGGCAGAGAAGGGGAGGGGGAGCAGATATTTATTTATTCTAATTTTTATCCTGCCCTTCCCAATTAGGTTTACGGTGGCGTACAAGATATAAAAACATATAAAACAGCTTAAAAAAACCCTTAGTCTTCCCCCCCGCCCACAACCTTTTCATTACTCCTGCACCCAAATCTCTGCCTGCCAAATATCTGGGCAAACAAAGAGGTCTTACATCTCTTCCGGAAGATGAGCAGGCTCACGTTTAGGCAGATCTCCAAGGGGAGGGAGTTCCATAATTGTGAGGCAGTCAACGTGCCTCTGCATGAAAACCTCACTGGCAGATGGCACCTGCAAGAGGGCCCTCCTGGCCAACCTCAGAAGCGGTGGAGGAACATAAGGGAAGAGGTGGTCTTTCAGATACCTGGAGCGAGTCCAAGCTGTTTAGGGCTTTACAGGTTAAAAACTAGCACCTTGAATCTTGCCTGGAAAGCTATTGGCTCCTGATGTAATCTGCTCCCGATGACCTGCCTCTGAGCCAAAGCTTTTGAACAGCGCATTGCAATAGTAGATATGCTGGCTGCTTGCAGGCTAGCTGAGGAGGCCCAATAGAGCAATTGGCTATGCTAGCCCAGTACAGAATTGAGGCCCAGGAGGGGAAGCAACTGGGCTAAGCAGCTCAGACTAAAGAGCTGAATTCATAGACTGCTTCTGTGGGGCTGAGGGAAGTTCAAAGAAAAAAGTTCTGGAATCCCAACGGTGAGTTACGATGGTTGAAGAAGCCCAGCAGGAGAGCAAAGTGATGCTGACCAGTCCCTATAGAGCTAACGGCTGTGATTACCACATGGCAAAGAGACACCTGAACAGAGTGCTTGGGGCAGGGCAACCAATGGAGCAGGGAGAAGGCCTGATAGAGCTCTGTGGGAGGCGAGGATGAGCTCCCATGATGGAGGAAACTCCAGTATCCTCGCATGCCAGCCAGAAAACTGTACGTACTCCTGTGAGCCTGCTGGGGATGGAGTGATCCCAGAAGTTGAAACATAGCCTGGATACCATGTTACTCAATTTCCTCTTTCCCTTAGATTGTTCATGGGTACAACACAAAGGACAACATTTTAAACCCAGCTATTGCTAGATTCAAGGTGCGCTTATGGGTAAAGTACCTTGGGTATTTCTCCAAGATTCAATGGTATATGCTGCCTGTTTAATGGTCTCTGGGTTCCTGTTGTTGTCTGGAAGGGTAGGGCAATCCCTGGTGTGGGATTCATTATTTGTACTCTCCAGTATATAGAGACTCCCCCGGGATGAGTTGGATGTGTTGCTCTTTCCTCTTTATTTTTAAATTAGACATTTTGTTTCTTTATTTTTAAATTAGACATTTTGAGTGAAGGCCTCACCCTGTTAAAGTCAGTGGCAAAAGCCCCGTTTGCTTGGGTGGGATCAAATTTTCATCTCTAGTGTGTAGGCCTGACTCCGCTGAAGTCAATGTGAAATGAATCATTGCTTGCAATGAGGTCAGCTTTGCACCCGCTGCTTGCTCATGTATATTTTTTGTGAGGAAATGGTGTTCCAGTATTGCTCTTGGTAATCAATCCTGTTTACACTACATGTTTGATTTTTCCTTCATATCTCTATTACTACTGGCAGCCCTTACCCAAAGCGTTTTAAAGATTTCAATCTAAGTGATTTAGTTAAAACCTTATTTTTAAGTTTGTATGGCGCTTCTATTTTTGTCAGCGATACATGAATAAATAATGACAATATTTCTAAATCAGAGATTCTCAAACCATGGGCTGCAACCTCAAGTAAGGTCATGCCATCTATGGATGGAGGTCACGATCCTAAATTGTATTTCATATACTTGACATATGTCTGGGGTGATGAGATGATATTTGTCTCAAAATGGGGTCATGAAGACAAAAGGTTTGAGAACTGCTATTCTAAAGGCAAAACTCCTCCAAACCTTTCAAAATAGGAAGGATAACTAAAAATAATTGATCGGAACTAAAGGTGTGATTTAATGTAGAAAAACTACCTGAAATTCCAGCCCATAGTTCTCCCGGCAGAATTCTCTCAGTTTGGGATACACATGTTCTCGAAGTGCACATCTTTCTGCTACTGTATCTAGGGAAGAAAAATAGAAAAGAAAGCAAATTGTTAACATTTAAAATGACCGTATTCCTTTTATCAGACACATTTTCTTGATTAAAACAGACTTATGTTACAGGAAGTGAATGAATACATAGTGCAGAAATTTAAATATCTAAAGCAGGGGTGGCCAGACATACAGTGTAAAAGGTCTACTTTTCCAGGCATCATCCTAAGGTGGTTTCCTGAGTCCTGGCCAGGACCCATCCCACTGGTTCCTCCCTCCAGATTGAGACCCCTCCCGGTACCTCTCTGCTCCAAGCTGAGATACAGAGCACGCCTTGCCTGATCAGTGGCCAGCTCTGTATTTCAAGCCCACTTCCCATGTAGCTCCCGGGGGCTCTCCCTTAGTGAGAGCTTCTCTGCCATGGCAGAGGTGATCTTCTAGCTTCTCTCCCCTCAGAGACGCTTCCCAGGATGGGAAGCTATCCCACCTTGGAGGCAATCTCTGAGGACCTGGTCAGTCACCCTTCCTGCGTTGCAGTCTACTAGCAAGTAGCTTGCAGTCAAACCGAGATTGATGTCTTGGCTGCCCTTGATTTAAAGTGACTGTTCTAGGATGTCATGTTTGTTGTGAAATTTACCAACCGTCAGTTAATATGCATTCTAACATATTGGGTCCTGAGATTTTTTTAATGTATTACATAGGTTCTGAGATGTTGTTTTTTTCAGCTATGCAATTTGTATAAACTACACCTTTATTCATTCCAGGCAGACCTTCCCACAGTGACCCCATGCCTTGGTGACCACGGGTATTTTTAGGCGTGACTGCTCAGTGAGCCCCATGCTTAAACCCACCCCGGGATGAGTCCCCTCACTCTGGGCAGGGGTCTGACCAGCCGCTGAACAAGCATTCCATCGCCCAGGGCTGGGGACATGTGTCCGCACAGCCCCCCCCCCCCCCCCCCCCCTCAGCGCAGCCTCGCCTCCTCCCTGATGGGTGGGTGTGACAGCCTATGAGGCCATCACACCCGCCTGGAACTGCTCGGGCCACAGGCTGGGATTAACTGGAGCGGGCCATTGGATATGTTGGCCCGCTCTACCACAAGCCGCGGACACTTACCCCGGACCATGGCAGGGCCTAACGTGGGATGTGCGCTGGCTGGGAGCCCAGCACACATCCTGTGTTAGCCCTGCCATGGTCCAGGGTAACTTCTGCTCCTGTCCATGGTGAACATCTGGCAGGGCGGGAGCAGACGTGACACCCCTGCCCGTGGCCACACTGGGGTAAGCATGGCCACAGGTGGGGGTGTCGTCTGAAAATACCCCACAAGGCTCAGTTATTGTAATTTCCTCTTCTATGGGCTTTCAGATGTGTTTTTCTGTTGCTTGCAGCTTGTTCTGAATGTGGCAGCATAGCTGCTTACTGGTTTGGGCAGCCGTCATTGTATTACACCTGTCCTGCATTCTGTGTATTGGCTGCCTGTAGAGCAGCTGATTGCATTTAAGATTCCATTGTTGGTTTTTAAAGCCCTAAACTACGTAGGCTCTGGCTATATTTGAAACCTGCTCCTTGAGCCTTGCACTGATGGTTATCTGTGCTCAGAAACCACCCGCTGTGTGTGGATCCTGCCATTGTGCCTTAAGTTGGCAGACGATTGAGCTTTTGCTGTGGCGGACCCCTCAGTGTGGAAATCACTCCCTCCAATGCCCATCTTAGTTCCTCTTCTATGGAACTCTCACCCTCACCTTTAAAAAGCACCTGAAGACTTATTTATTCTCCAGGTGCTTTTAGGATCCACTGCTGGTTTCCCTTAATGTGTTCTTCCTTCCTCATTACCGTACCCTTTAAAATAGTTTTGTACAGATTTATGTCTTAACTGAATTTTCTATCACATTTTTATGTTGTAAAGTTCTCCAAGCTACGCCTGGTAATGAGGCACTAAAGAAATAAAATAATAATAATTATTATCATTACAACAATTTAATATCAATTGGCGAAACAACTGAATTGACACTGTAAACAGTTGGCACTTTATTTATCAACTTTTAATAAATATTCAGGGAGCTGCATTTTAATTATGAGCAAAATCTGTAGAATAAGAAGACACTGAAGATAAGCTATAGCAGAATATTAATAGATAATCAGAGTTTTATAGTATTAAGGACCAAATTTTACCACCATATCTGTACCACATACATCTGTGCTTGAAGGAAAATAATGGAAGGGTTAAAATTACCATGTTTTCTTATCTTATGAGTCACTTGATTTCTGCCATTTTACAAAACACACCTATGCTCACATCTGCATGTGGACCGTATGTTGGAGTTTGTTAAAATCTAAAAATGGACCAGGTTTTGGTTTTATAAAGCAGTGAATACTTTATAAGTGACACAGGGGGTGGAGGTCACAGAGACTGCATCCCCGACTGCAAGGAATCCACATGATGCTGAGCAGGGTTACTGGGTAGCTCCATTGCAGCAGCTGTGGTAGGAAGCTGGAGCTGAGAAGAATATTCAGTGCAATTACTGAATTAGATATATTTGGCATATTCCTATCTGTTTTAGTGATGCAAATACAAAGCAGCATTTGCTTCCAGATTTATTTGCAGTTTTAGGTCTTGGCTGTGGTTTTCACTTCAGGATTTTTGCCATTTCAGTTTTCTGTTCTTTGGTTCCTTCACTCTTTTGGCATTTTGGAATTTCGTTATGCTGAAATGAATAACAGGGTGAAGAACCTCCAGTCCTGGGGCAAATCTGGTCCGTAGCTGCTATGTATTTGGCTCCTTTTCTATTCTTGGATCCGGCCTGTGGATCTAGTCTCTTCCCTCAAGCTCTGAAAGAGGCTGTTTTAAAACAAGATGCAACCACCCCTCAACCATCCACCCGAATGCCTGTGTAAAGGTGGTGTGGGTGAGCGTGCTCTCCCATGACCCGCATAGCGCTGGAAGGGAAATACTGATCTGTTATGAAAATGACACAGTCAAGCATACAAAGTGGCATACACATCGAGTGATGATTTATTCACAGTATATATTAGTATAGAGTAGTAATACTCACACATGATAGTTAAGGGTATTAAACACAATATATGCTATGAGTTTTAGGCCGCTTTTAGACGAGTGGCGCGCAATTGCACATCGCCCTTGCGCATATTTTGAAACGTGTGCATGATCTAATTAGACGAGACGGAAGTGGGTTATTATGCGCATATTACGGCGGTGGCGCATTTTTAAAGTCCGCGAATTAAATAGCTCAATCGTCTAAAAGCGGCCTTAGAGTACTTTGAAAGTCAGGCTAAGAAGTTGACATGAGCAAAGAGAATAATGGGATGGTCTTGGAAAAGAGCAAACTGAGCTGACTTGATATCTTATCAATAAATCAGGCTGTGTTCTCACCTGTGGCGACAGTGGCAGGGGCAAGGGAAGCGCAGAGGAGCCAGCCGATGGGAAAAGAGCCAGTGCGAATGGGGATCTGCCGCGGCTTCTCTCACACGTCAGGGTGCAAAATCCTGCCCTGACATGCGCGAGAGAAGCCCCGGCAGATCCCCGTTTGCATCGGCTCTTTTCCCGTCTGCCAGCTCCTCCGCGCTGCTGTGTCTTCCCTCACCCCTCCCGCTGCTGCCATTACCGCTGCAGGTGGAAACGCAGCCTAAGGCAGGCTCGGCAGGAGGAGTAACACACCAGATGGTGTGTCTCACTTGGCCTGAGAAGGAAGGGGAATAGATCAGGGGCAACTATGGATGAGTGATTCTGCGCAAACTTCCCTGGACAGAGAGGCACCGAGAAGGACCCTAGAATTTAAGAGACAGTGATAAAACTTCGAATGAACTATGCATATACTGTGGAGCTGAAAATGTGTATCTAACAGGGGTCTCCTTTGGACTGGATCATGTCTTTATAGAGGGGTGTCAACCTGGGTGGAAATATGATAATCAATGTTGTAATTAACTCTTAAGTGGGCAGGGAAACAGCCTTTGCAAGGCACAGGAACTGGCCAGGAGTGCTGGGGTCACTTGCCACTCCTGGGATAAGTGCTGTTTTGGTTCAGTATGGATTCATTCGTAACGGCCCGTTCCGTGTAGTTATGGATTTAATCTCAATCCAGATTTCCACCCCTATTTATATGCCACCTTCCTAACTGGCCTATCTGCTTTCAGGTCTGTGCTGACTTCTATTAAGACAACTAATACCCTGCAGAGACAGTGGGCCATTAGCTAGACAAACCCTCAAAACACAAGCACAGCTTGGGTGAGGGGTGGAGAATATTTTCCCTCACAAGGGGCCACTTTGAAAATTAGTACAAGCTCCAAGAGTTACACAGAAGTTGGGGGTAGAAGTGTTTAAGGGGTGCGCTCAGGAGGCGGTAGGTCCAGATCCTGGATCTGTGCTGTGGGTCTGCATCCTATCCTTATGTTTGTGCCTTTTATCTCTGCTCCCTTATCTTGAGCTCAGTCTTTCAGTGCTTGAGGGCAGGAAATGGATCCAGGGGCCAGATCCAAGAGCTGGAAAGGGGCAAAATAAAAGATTAGTCAAGTTTATTTATTGTTAGCACATGGCTATAACAATATGATTAGACCCTTTACAACAGCAAAATACAAAGTAAAAAATATGAAATACGGGATGGGATAAGCAATGTCAAAACAATCCTAATAATAAAAGTAATAATAAAAACGCCATCAGCTAGATAGCATCTATTAACGAATAATCATTTAAGGAGCAATCCAGATATGAACAAGATAATAATTAAAACACCATCAGCTAGGTAGCATATATTAACGAATAAACATTTAAGGAGCAGTCCACATATGGACAACATAACACACCAGCGGCAAACGCTGCCGACCAACCGGTGCTAAGGTGCCACAGTGATGACAGTAGCTTTGTTGAAAAAAGCAGAAAACATAGAAGAGGGGGGCACGCTCCCGATAACCAGAGCGTAAACCCAGGCCATACTCTTCCCGGGGCTTGGGCTAACGGGTCTTAACCCCTGCAGGCTAATAATCGGTTGGGAGGCAAATGGATATAAGCCGGGTCTGGAGACCCAAAGCTTACCTCGACCTGGAGCAAAGAAATCTTGGGTATAGGCAAAACCACCAATAACTAGGTATTACCCTAATTGGGACTACCATTCCCCGTGGAGATTAACCGTTCTCCAGTCAACAGAACCAGCCAAACATACCCCGGCTCAGATAACAGCAGGTCCCAGACGCCCTACTCTAATCCGCAGGTACAACTGACAGGACTTGGTCACCGCCCTGGCCATTTCCATGTCCTTACAGTCTAGAAGAAACTTGGGCAGCATACCCAAATCTCACTGGCCTCCATAATAGCAACCCAACAGCTCCCTTCTGGGGTTGTCAAGGGCTGTGCAGCGGAAGAAAATGTGGGTACAGGAATCTGGTTCCTGCAGCTCATATAACTGACATAATCTATCCTGCATCGGGGTACCCCTATAGCGCCCCTCTAATAAGGCCGAGGGGAAGGAGTTACATCTGAATCGGGTGAACACCCATCTACGGTTCGAGTCCAACCAGGAGAATAAATAACTAGAGCTCGAACAAGATGGGTCCGCTAAAGGGTAATCAGGTGCAACTTTCTGGGAGGCCAAGAGAGACCTCTCCTGCTGTGGAGCTTGTCCTAATTTTCTAAGTGGCCCGGGGAGGGAAAAAGGTTCCCCTCCCTGGTATACCCTCCAGCAACACCGCAAAGTACATTGGACAATAAATGAAGCATGCTGCTTCCAACTAAAATTGTAGGAGAAACCTGCCAGGCAGAATGCAATCAACCCAAGCTTGAACCTGACAAGGGCAGCTGGGTCAACATCATCTCTCCCTTGAAAGATCACGCAAGGATCCAAAGAAAGATCCACAGGATGATCTGAGTCTGATTTTCCTTCTGAATCTGAGTCAGTGAGGCTGGGTGTCAGGGATATTACTTTTGACTGAACAGCTTTAGCACAGGGGTGGAATACTCTGATGTTCCCAGCTCAGACAGATGCATCATAAAAATATTCTACATGTCTGTAAACATTAACGACTTAGGGCAATCTGCACTACCAATATTTCTGTCTGCACAGAGGCTCTCTGTTGCTTCTTTTGCAGTTTTATGTATGGATCTCCTACTGATGTCATTAGGAGTAATGCAAAAGTGTTCCTTTACTGTCAGCACCCTTCTATCCAGCACCCCAAATCCAGGAAACTCTCTAAATCATGTCCCCAAAGGTGTCCAGATAAAGACTTTCTACTTGGGGTGGGCATCTGGAGGGAATTACAGATCCAGATCCATATTACAGATCCTGATTTTTATTTCCAGATTTAATTTTGAATCCGTATTATTAATCTGTATTTAAATCAATTTTAAAAAATATAATATAATTGTACATGCGCAAAATGACTTGTGCGGACTGGCTTCCCTTTAAAAAAAAAACACTGCTGCCGCCATTTTGGAAAAGGCCACGCATGCACAGAACAGTCTGGCCTATTTTAAAAATCTATTTTTTATTTATAGATTTTAAAACAAACCACAACAGGTATGTTGTGGTTCGGTACGGATTAATCCGTAACTGCCTGTTATGAGCAGTTAACAATTAATCCAAATCCGTCATACCCATGCCTAGTTTCTACTATATTTTCTTATCTATGGAGTGGTAATTTATAAAAGCATTCTGTTAGGAGGGTAACCTTTCTTGAGGGCTGAAAGACTGAGGACTATCGGTGTTTTCAGACATTATGCTGCCACACATTCCCACACATTTCCCCTGCCCCGTGGTAATTCCTATGTCACGTGTGGTGCCCGTACCCAGCTTCCGGAGGTCAGGAAATAGTGGGAAGTTCCATGGTTCCAGCTACCACTGACGTGGGAAAGCATGGCCAGGCGTGGTGTCACGTCAGTTCGCCGCACCCCAAGGCATAGCTAGATAGCCCCACCCAGAAGGGGGTAGGATATGCCGAACGTCATTGCTGGGCAACAAAGCAGCGTCAGACTATTGCCCGGGAGATTTAAAGGGCTGGCTCGCACTAAGACAGTGATGGCTTCACAATCATGGAAGAGGTGAAGTGAGAGAAACCCCAAGTGCAGCGGACAGGCCCAGTTCAGCGGCAGCAGCCCATGGCCACTTGGGTGAGGCAGAATTAGATACTAAATACGCGGGATGGCTGTATGGTAAAGGGGTGTGAGAGGGTATAGCTTGACCTAGAGGTGTGCACCAGGGACCCATATTGTTATTATTTTTCATTTTTCATTATTTAAATCTCTCGTCTTCATAAATATCAAAATTTTATTTTCATTTTTGCTTTCATTTTTGATTTCCATTGGTTTCAATGGAAAACACATTTTTGGCTATAACTTTTTTATTTTGCATTACATTTGGATGAAATGTGGAGGGATTGTACCTCCAATGGAAGGCGTTATGTGCCAAATTTCAGAAAGATTGGATAAAGGAATCTGATTTTATAAGCAGTTGAATTATGTTATTTTGCAAAATTCTGCATATACATTCCTGGCTGTAACTTCTTTGTCTCCAATCTAGTGTGGATGAAACTTGGCAAGATTATACCCCTCCACAAGATTACTATCTATGCCAACGTTCAGAAGGATTAGACAAAGGGTTCTGGTGGTATAAGTGATTAACTTATAAATGTATGTCTGACGGACCATTATCTCCTTCAGGCCAGTCTTCTAGCGCACCCCCTCCAGAAGGGGAAGGGACCAGTTAGGATGGTCCGCCCTCGGAGGCTGATGGAACCCCAGCGGTTCCAAGAGGTCCTGAGGGAGTTAACC